>DWHU01000883.1:0-15119 GCA_018247975.1 Parides photinus | reverse complement strand
GTAGTCTATCAGCTATCTAGTTACCCTTAACACAAGCGAGTATACTCTGCTTACTTTGGGACTAGACAGTGTTGTGTGTGAATTGTCCAAAGACATTTATTTATTTATCGTCGTGAATATTAATTTGTATATATGCACTACCATCCATACTTTGTAGTACCAGTGTATATGAACTGTTCCTCGTTTTACAATTTATGTGCATACCAATTTTAGTGTCAAGTTATTTAAATATTAATTTTGTAGCTGCTGCGTCGTTTAGAGGCACTTTATAATAAGGTTGATAATGAATTAAAATATATATAATACATTAAAATACAAACTTTCATTTTTGTGTATTTTACGAAGCTATAACATGTGCGAGACGTGTATTTGGTGATTATACTCCAATAACAAAGTAGCGTTAGTTAGGATAACAACCTCTTGAACAGGTACCCGCCTTGACGAGAAGGTGGGGCTCAGCAGTCGTGGCCTGGTGGGCCACTGTGAAGCAAAGAGGAACGTACACAGCCAGCTCGAGATGATCGCTCCATAAGAGCTACATGAGCTCACCTCTGATCTGTGGTGGTGGACTGCAAGCTTTCATTTCCTTTTAGAGCCTAGGTGAAGTCGCGGAGGCAAAGGGAAAGGCATTGCGACCGCGGGGAAGGGGAGGGTATTATGTCTCGCCCCCTTTCCTTCATAGTTGAGTTTCGAAGCCCAAGATCTGATGTGCCGTTGGAAACAGGATTTTTCTACAAGAAAAAAAGGAAGAAAAAACGACTACGGGTTGAGAAATTTTCAATCAATGACGACCAAGGAGTCAGCGTCGGCGTATTTTACAAAGAAAATTTTTGAGGGTATAAATAAACTAATTGAAGTCTCTAAAAATTCTTCACTTTGCAGATGAATGTATTAAAAATTTAAAATTAAGTCGTTTTTTTATTTTATTTCTATAATTTATCCGCCATTACACAAACTTCATAAAAAAATGCTTCTTCCGCAAGTTACAACGCCAACGCAAGTTTCGGTTCATGCTTCAGTTCAAGCTTTGCATTTTAAATTAATATCCTAAATATTTTGTAGCAGTTTTATAATATACATTTCTACTCCATTATATTATGGTACAATAAGATACGTGTAAGTGCTAAAATATACAAGCGCTCTTTTTTTCTGTTTTCGTGTTACTGGTCCAAAAAAAGTTTTTATTGCTGCTTGAATTATATTATAAACAGTATCTAATAAACGCTTTACGTTAAATGATGTATCGGTATTTTTTCTTCACAAGACAACTATTATATCGTTTTAAAACAGTTATCTTAACACAGTATATTCTACACAAATTTTATAGTTAAGTTGAAAATAGTAATTGGGATATTTTAACTTAACTCTCTAACGAAGGCTTCTATACTGTATAATACCTACTGAATACATATATCAATTAATATGAACCATTGTATGAATGTGTACAAGCATTTAATAATAAAATTTAATGTAACTTAACTATCATATAACTTTTATGTTCATCATTTCATACCATTAGTTATTATTCTTATTTGTGATACACAGAAATTATGAAACTGGTAACTATTTATTAAGTACAAAAGACCCAGCGTTATCAGTAATAACCTTAATGATAACGGAGTGGTTATAACCAAATCAATTAATAACTATTAACGAGCGATCTTCATTCCCATTTAATAATTACAAGGACTATAAGGTTAAAGATAATAAAACAATAAAGTTTTATATGTATAAATTATTAAAAACAACACAAACCTTTCAAATGAGAAATTACAATTATTTTTACTTAATTCTACATAAGAGTATGAAGTGGCCAACTTAAACTCTTTTATTAACATGGCGTAAAGACAAAGAAAATTTCACCTCGAACTGGTAACTGATAAAGCTCCCTATAACAAAATGACGCTAGTTTGAAACTTTAATATTTAATTAAGTCGCTACCCTTCAAACGCGGTTATTTTTGCACGTTACTGTTGATCAGCAGAAATGGCATCACGGTTTACCTACTTCTTTTACCTTAACTGGCAGTAGGTCTCTGTTGCCAAAAGTCGTCTGGATAAATACCATCGCAAATTCAATTTCTGCACCAAATTGTTGTATTCAAATGGTTTGAAGGATGTTGTAGCCAGAGAAAGTATTATGATAGCATTAACAAATATCTTATGTCTCAAGATGATGAATACAATGTGAAGCAGTTTATACCAGCTCAACTAACGCTATATTGTTATATACTGTTATAGATTTACTATAAGGAGACCTTAATAAGCAAGAGGCCGACTGGTCGCATTATAAATTAGCGTAGCTAGACGACATAACTAACAATGTTATATATAGTAACTGTATTTACTTTTTGACGCCTGTTATCGACAATTCACACTCACAGCTATTTACTTTATAATGTATATTACTTAATTATATATAATATGATTTAGATACTTAAAGGGTAAAATTTTAAAGAAAAAATTAGTTGATAGAACGATTTCTACGTCTATTTTATTTAAATAAAAAAAATAAGTATTATAGCAACACACGCATTCATTTAATTACGGCACATTACCAAGTTTTTTCAAAATATTCACATACACTTCTGTACCTTGAAGGAATGTTGCAATGTTTAAATATTCATCAGCGGCGTGAATACGATTGATCGTGTAAGGTCTGTAAGCGAATCCAATAGCGGGGTAGTTAGAATTTCTAACAAACATCATGTCCGTTGTTGCCGGGCACACAACGGGTACCACTTTTAGACCCCTGCAAAATAAAACGCGAATGATAAATAACACGAGTAGTAACACATAATTGTTTTATAATCAATAGTATTAATAAGCGTAATCACGTTTGCATATTGCGTAAGATGATGGCCAATAAAATATTAAGTGTAATAAACAAGCGGAACTCTCTAACTCAACTGCTTGCTGATAGAAGTAGTACTAACCTAAAAGTTTACAACAACAAAGACTACAACGTCACCCGTCTGTTTACAATCTTGAACGGTTTATGTCTATCGCAAAACTACAATATTAATAAGAGAGTGTGGACTAAATAAAAATCTTCTTAAAAAAAACTCTTCATTGTATCTTTAAATATACATATTTATATTACGTAGAAAACATCGTTCGTACGTCTTAAACACACCCTCGTCCTTCTCTCTCTAACGTTCTGTCATCCATCTTCTTATTATTTATCATCTGCGTTCATAACTACATTCAGCCAGTCCGTTCATATATCCATCCCACAATAATTACCAAAAAACACCAAAATAAGTTTATAATAAATCATTATAATCTAATTATTAAACATTAATGCTAACTACTCGCAACGAAATATTTAATTCATGTATAAATTAAGAAAGTCATTTAGTTTATTGATTAATATATGTTACTACATTAAATTAGCGTTGATTTTATTTACTTACATTTCATTAAAAGCGTCTTCGAAAGCTGACAAATAAGGGCTGTCTAATGCAGTCGCCGCAGAATTGTCTATTTTACGTAAATACGATAACTCAGTACTGTTACCCATCTGTCTAATCCAGAAGTTTATCTAAAAGTATGAATAAATGTTTATATGATTTTACAATGAAGTAACAAAACATTTTATAGTTTCAAATGCAGTAAAAGATTGTGAATAAAGCGATAGATATTGAAACCTTTAAAAACAAAGACTTCAAGATGGTTGCGATGTATCGCAGAGAGAAGAAAAAAGTAGATAAAATAAGAGGAAGGTTGCTAAGATAATTGAAATCATACAGCAAAAGAGTAATACTCTATACTATATTGCATTTTTTCTAAACTTATAGATTTTAACTATAAATTCAGCTTATCGTTGTTTTCTGTTGAACATGGGATTACGGTTATATGTATAAAGTCAAAATCTTGAGCTATTTCTGATGCGCAATATACACTGTTTATAATAAATCTATTCACGCTAAAACACTAAGAAATTAAAGACGAGATCATACCAATTCATCCATTTCATTAGCTGGAACTGACGTCGCCAATCTCATATCAATCACCACGTTCACTACACTAGGTATGATATTAGAAGCCACTCCGCCCTGAAATTTTAATATTATATTCAATCTATTATCAACCTTATATGAATAGAAAGAAATATGAATATGTATACTGTATATTGAAAACTGCAGCAAAACTATGATTAATAAGTTTCGTAACGAGCTACAGTAAATCAGGCAAAGAAGCACTCTTCAAAGGCCTCGAATTTTCAACACCATCTGTTCAGGATATTAAACCGCCAAAACGAAGGTCAACTCAGTTTAAGTCAAGATATAGATGAACCAGTAGATAATGACGGAGATAAAATTAAAACAAGAAAAACTAGTGTAACAACATTGAAAAGTTATTTTATCTCAATACGAGTATTACTTGATTTTAAGTAAGTACAGAAATTAATACATAAGAGGAAGTTTAAATTAACACCTGTCGTAAAAACGTTGTAAGGAAATCGACTGTCCTGGTTTGAAAATATATTGCGTAGAAATAAGACGTAGCTAAGAAAATTTAAAGTATGAATATTTTTGAAATTCCCAGTATCGCCGAAATAGCTCAGTTGGGAGAGCGTTAGACTGAAGATCTAAAGGTCCCCGGTTCAATCCCGGGTTTCGGCAGCAATTATTTTTATTTATTTAATAACATAAACGAAAATTATAATATTTTTTATTATTTAATACGTCCTTAATAATAAAATTACGACACATCAGCAACAGTTAGTTTTACGTCTTTTTCAAAGGGATATACAGATGATGAATTCATATGTATGAATGTATGTATTTATAATGAAATAGTACATAAGATTGATTAGTAATGAGAACATATGAGGAAGTTTGAAAGTCGTAAAAAAGTTGAAACGATATCGACTGTCCCGGTACGGTCATGTTTTGTGTAGATAGGAAACGGATGTCACTAAGAAAGTTTTAGGTATAAATGTGTTTAGTTGGAGTGAAAGAGGATGACCGAGAAACGATAGATGGAATTTGGAAATGATTTGCAATGTAGGGGTATAAATGATAAGTCAACGTCTAATAGGAATGCGTTGAGATAAAAACTTGAGCCGGCCCCCAAAAAAAATTTACAAAATATATTACGTTATCATACTTACTTTAATCATATTAATGTTAAGAGTCGTATACGATCCAAAATCCGTAGCCTCTCTAGAGAGCATAATTTGCTTCTGTTGCTGTCTGAATGCCATCGTGGTATCGAATAATCGTTGTATCTAAATAAATAAGCATTACTTTAACGTAAAATTTTAAAATATTTCGCAATAACATTACATTTCATTGTCTAATACTATTTACAATATCTGAGCTAGGGTATGTTTTATTAATATTTTGCTCAGCAGTTACGTCGGTCCATGTACTTATGAATATTAAAAACTATCACTGCTAAAAAATAATTAAAACGATCTAACGCGATAGTCCAAAACAGAATTAGAAAAGTCTCTTTATACCACTGTATTATAGTAGTTATCAAAAAGTTCATGTAATAAAAATGAGTGAACCTAAATGAACAGAATTTACCTTTTCCATGGCAGTTTCGTTTTGTATTGATGATCCATGACCACCTTCGCCGTAAATTGTTAAATTGAATTCTGTAAATCACAGTGCGTCTTTCAGAATTAACTTACGACCTAGGTACCGTAAATGGCTTTATACCTTAGGCACCTTGTGCAAAAATAAATCATGTAAATAAAAATAATTATGATATGGGTTTATCGGCAGATTGCTTACTCAACAATAAGACCACCTATTTATCATATTTTTTTATTTAATTAACGTACATATTTCTTATTTGTTTATTTGGTGTACAATAAAGAATATTTATTGATTAAAATTATAATGAGAGTATCGTTCAATTCAATATGTTATTGTTGAATATCAATATATCCATTAAACTAATTATATAAAGTGTATATCAAGTTAAATTTACATGTTTTAAACTTTTCGGTAAAAATCTGTATATTATACGTATTTAAAGTACGCCACCGACCCATGTTATTCATGTTCATGAAAACGACCAACTTGATATAAACCGCAGTAACTAAGAAAATATTGCTGGTAAAATTATGTTTAAGGACTTACGCCAAGGCCTCTTATCTTGATACGTTGCGTACAAAATATCATCAGAAGATGTGATTCCTTCATCTAAAAAGAAACCTGGATTTAACGCTTTAAACTCTTCAGTTTCTAGAAAAGGTATCATGCCATTGTAACTGCCAGTTTCCTCATCTGCAACACATGAAACTAATTGAAAATCGTTAATCGATCAAGTGGTTCATCAATGCTACTTAGTAAGGAAGTCTCGAGATAACTTGGTTTAAAAATATTTATTGCGGTAACCTGGCATAAGTAGTATATGTATAGTTCGTTGTAGTTTAATATCGTCGTTTTTAAGTTTCCTTATTGCTTCTAAATAATTAATACTAAGCGCTTTAGTATCTTGTGTACCGCGCCCGTAAAGATCGCCATTATCATCAATGTATCCGGCAAACGGTGGATAAGTCCATTGTTGCTAAAATAAATATTTTTTAATTAAAAATTCGTAGCAAAATAACTATTACAAATGGTTATAATAATTAGACTTTCGCGGTAAACATATTTTATCTTAGTTTTTGTAAAAAATCCAAAGTGTAAAATTAAAATTTTCTTACAATTTAATTCACTGTATATGTATCTATAAATTATGTAAGAATTCTGTCAATATATTTCAGTAAACAAACAAACACATAAAAAAGCAATACACGCAATATACGTTATGAACGATAGAATCTGACAATGACTACAAAATGTAAGGAGATTTATTATCATCATCATCATCATCATCAACCTGGAAACGTCCACTGCTAAACATAGGCCTCCCCCAAAGATTTCCATATCGACCGACTCCTGGCGGTCTGCATCCAACGGCTCCCCGCTACCTTAATCAGATCGTCGGTCCATCATGGTTTCTCTAGATTTATTATAAATAACTATTTTTATCTCTAAAAAAATAATGATCAAAAATTTATCATCCAGAATGTAAATGGTAGAGTATTTGCAACTCTAAGTCATTGTTCAAGTTCAAGGCAAAATTTGTTACATGATAATTAGGAATTTCTGTGCAAATGTAACAAACAATCGAATTGAGGCTAAGATTTATTTCTGGGTTATTAGCGCAATGGCATGACCTTAGATGTGTGTACATTTAGTATAAATTCCGCACGTATAGTTTGATACTAAGATTAAAATAAACGTAGGTATTTAGCACGAGGGCGGTTACGATAATAAAGAAGGGCATTCTTCCTGTCAAAATTCCGTAACACCAATTTTGTTAAATTATGATAAATATGAAAATCTATATAGTCTATATAACCAATGTATTAGGCGCTTTATTCTCGAAATTTCTTCCTCTCCACGTCTTTAACAATAATTTATAAGAATATTAACAACTGACAAACTTTTCGACATTGTTCTTGTTTTCTAGAACATAATAAATAGAAAAATATTATCAAAACCTTAACGGTAATACTGAAACACAACATCAAAAATCATTTCGATACATTTTTTATCTGATAAGTATTAATTATTTTAAATAAAACTAATAACAAAAACCGGAAGAATCCCTCACCTCAAGAACGGAGACGACATCCATGTGAGAATTTAAAATAACGCTCGGTAGTCCCGGGTTTGTTCCAGTCCACGTTATAACACAAATGGGTTTATTTGACGGGCGATGTACAGCAAATGGCAGGCCTAAAATATCAGCTTCTCGTTTCCAAAAATTAACAGCATGCTCTGTTATAAGAATAATAGGAAGTATTTAAAAATCGGAATCTACTCTTTACCAATTTTATATGGCTTAACCATTTGTTTAAAGACAAAAGAAATTTACATTATTTTAATCTTGCTCTGTCGACCATAGACTGCGTTGACGAACTAATTATAATACTATGTAATAAGCATTATTTGGTAAATATAAATATTATAAGATCATTTATAAGGGAAAAATAATGTAATTTGAATTGTAACTATCAGGGGCGGCTTGGCCTATAGTGCAGGGTGTGCAATATCTCTGGGGCGCCGCGGCGCTCCCTGACACGGCTAAAGGCATCGTCTTTGACCATCATGGTACAACAATAATATGACAAAAGCGGTCAGCCAGCGCGGTGCCCCTATGGGCGGCTTTTTTTAACCTTAAAACCTTTAAACCTTATTTCACATATTTAAAGTTTACTACTTATAAAATAGCTTGTTGGAATATGAAAAAACTTTCTTGTTACGACGGCAAAGTTAATAGTTATAGCCGCTGGAAAGAAAGGGGGCCAGGCCTATGGGACGCCAGGGTGTCATTGCACACGCGCGCTACACTAACTAGGGCCGCCCCTGGTAACTATATTGAAAATGATTATATATTTCCTTCGTAATACTCATTATTATTCTTTTAATTCATGCTTTATTTCATTATTATGAACGTCATTCATTTATATTTAGATTGTAAATTACTTTTATCTTATGAAATCTCAATGATTACCTTATTACAAAGTTTGTGTTTTTTTTTTAATATTTTGTATTACAGCGTCTTTAAGAGAACCTTATCGGCGTCTACGAAATACTAATTCTTGGCAATTGTTTTTATTTTCCATAACACTTAAAAGTAGACGGCTAGGACAAGGACCGCCAAGGCGGCCGTATTGCACAATTAGTTTGTTTTTTAAACTGTTATAGGATACAATATTGACAGGTGTATTAATTACCATGACATGAACGTTGAATTACGTTATTGCACCATAGAAAAGAGCAAAACAAGTAAAGTAAAAAATTATCGTCTCGCTATTTGTTAATATAATAAACTTGTAAACATTAATATGTGTAAAGTTGTGCAATATATTTGTTTATCTCGAAACCCGAGTGTCAGGTTTGAATCTACAAATCATACATTGAGCTATTCATTTTAGTACTTTATTAACATAACTATTTCAGGTTCGTATTTATGACTTACTAGACATTTTTTTTATTTAGATAGTTCAACTGATACCAATTTCGACACGGTGACCACGGCCTCAAAGTAGGATAACTAGTAAGTAATATGAAAATTAATGTTTAGTAATATAATACGTAAAATTAAATTCGTTACTTTGAATTTGCATTATTAACTTGCATTAAAATTTGAAAATTATTTCGAAAATTAATTGATTTATGTTTACAAAATATCAACTCACCAAGATCTTCACGACTCGTATCTATTTGAATGTATTCTTGCAATAATTTTACAGCCGAGTTGTTCATATATTGTTCTATAATGAATCTATTTGTTATAGGAAATGGAGAAACATTTGTAAAGATAATTAAAAAACATGATACAATCGTCTTCCACATTTTCTCATTTGGCGTCACGTCCAGAATCACTCGTGAACCCCTGGCAGACTAGTAACACACTGAGTGTTTTACATTCGTGACACATATAAATTAAGTTGCTGATAACTACTGTGTAATTAAGTTACTATAAAGATTGCCTCAAAGAAGTAATTAATATTTACTATCTTTCCGATTATAACACTGAATCGACATATACTCTTATATTTGTTTGGGAAACAATTATTTTACACAGCCGGAATTGCTGCATTTGTTGCTGCATCTAATTGTTTTTTGTCATTTGGTTGGTGGTAGTGGTTTTTTCGTGCCAGTCTGGCAATCTTCAATTCTCTTGTTGTAAATGTGCTATCAACAGGGTTGCTGTGTTCCAGACAATCAATATAAAATAGTGTTCTGGTTAAGTGCATTTAGCTCAGCTCAGCACATCTCCATTGACAATATATTACAGATAAAATAACACTTAACCAAAAAAAATTATTAAAATACTTTGAACCATATATTGCCAAGCTATGTATTGGACTTCCTTCGTTATGGATTCGAATTAGGAGTAGATATTTAACTGTCATGAGATTATTGATAAAATAACAAGCAGTTAATTTTTTTTCGTTTAAAGTATTTTGTAAATAGTTTTATGCATTAAATGAAACAGTTAAATTTTAAGTATTCAATTATATATTATATTCATTACGCAATTCAACCTTTAAGTACCAATTAGTGTTATCGGAGACGGAGGCCTTTCAATTAAACAAGTTGTACACAAACATAAATTATATGTACGTATAAACCACTTATATATTAATGTTCCCAGAAAACACAAACTGTAATAAAAAAAGAATAGAACGTTTCAATAACGTAATTAAATATGTGGAACACCTTAACTTAATTTTAACGGCACTGTTATTTTTTTTACAATCACGCATTTGTAAATACTTACCCAGCGTTTGTCCTTATTTTCAGCGAGGTTACTCAATTAAGAGCTTTCAAACTTAAAGGCAATCATAACGGTAGTTAGCCCAGCCCGGTGAATAATAAATGAAATAAAATAGCGGCCCGAGCCGAGGCTTCTGAGGAAGCCCTCGAGAATTGCTACGTAAAAGGGAGGTTACAGGCCGGGCGCCTTCCGTGCTCGGCTACTCCCGGCCCTACGCCGCTGATTATCTTCTATTTCACAGAACGAGTGGATATCAATATCAAAAAAAAAAAATAAAACAATAACGGTAGTTACAGGGGAAAAAAATTATTATGATTGAATAGTATTACGAAGATTTCATCGCAGTACCGAAAAAGTTACTTATTGTTTGAATCCGTATTGTTTTCAATGTATTGTATGTATTACAGTTTCTTTTTAAAAAATTATGACTTACATTTTTCATTAATTAATTTATTCGCCGTTATGAGGAAGGGATTTTAGGATAAATCTCTCAGAGGCCTCCAAGATCTCTGCTTTTGAGTATTGCTCGTGGTGCTATGATAAAATCGAAAACACTTTATATTTGTAATCCACCCTGGACTCGCTTTATGGATGATGACGACTTCCAGTCTTCACTAGTCCGCAAGCCCTTTTAGCCGCAAGTCTTTTACGAAAGGCAGGGTTTACCCTAGTTCTATTTTTAACAACTAGAAATTACAGGATGGGAATTAAAATAAACAAATACACAATATGATACAATAATAATAAATTTAATTTTAACAATAATTATTGCTTTAAATATAATAACTATAAATAGCCGTGATAGCCGAGTGGTTTGGGACCTCAGCCTCCGATTCGGAGGTCGCGGGAGCGAATCCGGCGCGCACCAATGACTTTTCTGAGTTATGTGCGCTTTAAGAAATTAAATATCACTGGCTTTATCCGCCAACCGGCACTTGGCCAGCGTGGTGGATTATGGCCTAAACTCTCTCCATTAGGCTAGAAGGCCCCGAGACCCAACAGTGGGAACATTCAGTGGGTTGTAAAAAAGAAATAAAACTATAAATTAATCTATGATTTCGCATTTTCCTCCGTTTCTCTTCCAAGTTCAAGCGCATAATCTGCGCTGTCCGTGGCTGTCTCCTCCTGATTTTTACTATTTTCTTTTTCTTTGTAGCCTTCGGCGTCGTCAAGAGCTGAAAACACCGCATTCTTTTCGATTTTAGCTAATATCTTTTTATCATGGTATGAATGGCTGTGAAGATTTGCTCTGAAAAGTTAAAATATAATACCATTAAACTTCCACATGTATAACTTAATTTGGCGTTATAGACGGGATAGAAATTCCCTCGCAAGAAAAATTTCACATTAACTCTTAACAATGTGGCGCTGGTTAGAATGTATACAATACACCGCATTGTACTAGTCACTATAGAATGTGCGGTCTTAAGTATCGTTAGTATGGTAATTTCAATTACCGCAATACTTTTCAAAGCGCAACACAGCAGAGTTTAGCTGCAATGGATTACCAGCAGAAAAAGACGCTGCGGTAGTTGGACATACCATTAAAAATGTCCAGCCAAAAAAATTGCAATACTCCAATATAACAAATACCAGTGGGCATATTTCGGTTGATTGACTTGAAAAGAGTATTTGAATATTAAATGTTAATGCAATTCAGGATTATGAGCCTACAAGACCATATTCCTTTTTTTATGTTCCGAACGAAGCCTTAAGCTCATACCTATTCAAAACAATATTTCCTTTAGTGACGAGGAAAGCCATACATTTCTTGTTACGATAGTCGATACAACGCCAACGCTTCACGCCGGAAGCTTGAGTAGAATTCAAGTTATACATAAATCGGTTAAGTATCACCTGAAGCGAACCTCTTATTGAAACTGTGAACTGTAAATTTGAGGTTATCGTAGCCGCCACTGAAAGCATTAAACAAATTATTCATCAAAGCTCATATGTCATTTTCATCATTATCTCTTATCATTCACATTCACCATCCCTCATAAATTTTGAATTATTTCGAAATGAAATCCCGGGATCTCGTGCGGAACGCATTGGTGGTCCCGCCAAGTCTTACTCTCTTAGACCATGATGACCAAATGAGATTGCACGCACTTTCTTAAGCCTTCTACCAGCTGCAGCCGTCGAGAGAGACGGAAGATATGGTTGTGTATATAACCAATATGCTTACCCATTAAAGCGATATAGTTAGGATTTTTACACACTTTACACTTATAGCTTCAAAACATTAGCTGTAAGGTTTTGTTATAACCTCTATTTTATCATCTGCTTCGGTTGTTTGCATGCTTTACACACCTACGCGGTTTGGGGCAAAACGGCGACCACCACATAAACTAGCAACAGATTTAATAAATTATATTTAGTGGGATAAATAATAATTTACTTTGTATTATGGACTCCAGAGTCTTGTTTTTAAAGGATAAGATCGAATATAGTGATTGTAGCACCAAAGAATTGTGTAATAGACGAAGAGTATTTTATTCGAATGAATTAGAGCTGTTGGTCCTATAGAAAACCATTACTTTTTGACACAGCGCACATGGATATTGTTACTCTTGCTAAAATACTGTAGGTTGATTGTTACTTTGATCGATGTAATAAGGTTTTATACATTACGTTTTTCAGGTTGTGACATATTAGGCTTTTTACTCTGTGTACAGTAATCAACATCGTCATCGTCAACACCGCCCGTGTCTTCTAAATCTGAGTAGGCTTGAGAGTCTTCTTGAAGCGTAGCCGTGTTTGAAAATAGTTTCGTTGAGGTTGTACTATTAAAAAATTTAAACAAGATTAAATTTCTGCACAAAAATGTTAAGTATTATTTATTTATTCATTTAATATTAAATATTTCTTTTTATATAACAATGTATTTTAATAACAATGCTTTGAATAAGCTACTTCTAGACTAGTGCGCTTTACCACCAAACACTACATCGCCGCTTACCATCAGGTCAAAATTGACAAAAAAAAAATGTAAACAAATGAAAAGGATTTTCACCAATGCCAAGGGATAAGCCTGTCCATTAAATAGGCGAGAGCTCTGGTAATAGTATAAAAGCTGCATTATAATGTAACTATAGTTCCATTTATTTAACAGAACTAATAAAATATGTTATACATAATGTGATCCGCCAACCCGCAATTGGCCAGCGTGGTGGATTATGGCCAAAACTCTCTCCGTTAGGAGAGAAGGCCCCGTGTCCCAACAGGGGGAACATTCGGTGGGTTGTAAAAAAAAAATACATAATGTACACACTAGATTAATGAGATCTATAAAATATGTAATTTACAATAATTATTATTTAATGCACATGGTGAATACAGAGTTATCAAATAAATAACGATATAATATAAAATTCAATGAATCTTCTTAACAAAAGTGCAACTTGTGGGGTAGTTTATAAGTCGACCTGTATAAATATTCGCAGGCAGTTGCATCTACCTTAATAAACTGCAGTACGATTCCAGCCACGACTTTTATTGGACGTTACATTGGCGACGTAATTGGCGATAAGGTACAGTAACTAAATTATTTTAGAAATAAATTATTGTAAGAGCATTTTATACAGACTGTAAATTATACTCCAAACCATCAAAATTTGTAACTTTCATGATAATTATGAGTCTGTAGTCCACAGTTGAACATAGGAATCTCTACCCATTATTAATGTTTACTTTGTGTTGTTTTAGTTTAATTTTTTATACCTTATATTATTTGTTGATGTGTCAGGAACCTGGTCATGTTTAATTAAAATCTTTCTGGCTGTTATCGGCAAATTCACCTAAAATTTAAAAAAAAATAATTTATTAACTACAATATTTTTACTACGAAAAAAAGTAAACAAAATAATTATGTTTATGTGAGCTAATTAGGAGTAACATGCTACAGATATTTAATGTTACTTCTGTTGTACATGAACAAACACTACATTTAGCTCTATTGATTATTTTTTTAATTAATTTTATAAAGTCAATTACTTTTTTGGCTATAAGAGGGATAAAGATTAATTAGTATATGATATTACAAATACAACAACAGTTGTGCGATCATCTAGTAAATAATTTAATTTCATCACATTTGACTTTGACTTTAATTCAATAATTGTTAAAAGTGTTAAATAAATATGTATAAAAGTTTCACAAAATACCTGTCCTAAGCTATCTTTTGTTGAAATAAATCTCTTTACATTGCTTTCAAAACTCAAATTCTTTTCATCATTTTGGGGTGCTGTAGAATGTGAACTAGTTGCTAAATTTTCATGCCCAACCTACAAAAACATACAAAGTTAAAAAAATATTTAAAATATGTTATGGTACAGAAAAATTCTATATGTAAATAAAAAAACTAAATTACATCTTTCATTCCCTGGAAAAAAAATTTAATTAATATTCCTTTCAACTCAACCAAATAAAAAATTATGATCACCAGTGTTACCAATGTTACTTACTGTTTCAAGTCCCTTTATATGCAAGGCTTTGGCAGCTTCAACAAATGCAGAAATATGGTTTGCTGGAACAAGAACTTCTCCTGTGTATATATATTCCAATAAAAATGATAATATTGTACAAGAAATGTTCTGCAAAAATTAAAGAAAATAAAACATACATAGACATACAATGAGAAAATATCAAATTAATCATTTATTTTTTATGTAAAATTTATTAAGGTTCAATAATATTGATTACAAAAATATGTCATTTACTATTATGTATAATAATAAATAATAAATATCTTTGGACAATTTACACAACACTGTCTAGTCCCAAAGTAAGCAGAGTATACTCGCTTGTGTTAAGGGT
>DWHU01000882.1:0-15133 GCA_018247975.1 Parides photinus | reverse complement strand
CGGGCTGCATTACGGGGGGTGTATTCAACGGGATGCTTAGCGCCGAGCGCTGATGTAAACGTGCATACATGTATTCTATATGTATTGCACTATTTCTACTAAGACTTTTTGAACACCTATACGTGACGGTATCACATATGAATAAATTAAGTTTATTAGAAACGATCAAACGATGTGATGTCAATGACTTTGCGAACTTTCAGCGTCACACCAGTAATCATACAAATAGCATTATCATCAAAAAGGACATTCGTCAACATCACACGGCTTTTTACGTGATGGAAATGCCTTTGCATACCTGTCCTCGCGGGGGCAAGGACAGGTTATATAATATATTATTAAATAAATGTTTTTGAACGGTTCACAAGACACTCTCTAGTCCTAAAGTAAGCAGAGTGTACTCGCTTGTGTTATGGGTACTAGATGCTGATACACTATCAATGTTCTGTGGCGAAGTGTGACGTGGCGTAAAACGTACAGCGTCTGGTACAACAGTCACCGGGATCCACGAACTAGATTACGACTGATGTGAAGCGGCGATTCGTGGCGTAGGAACATCTGATTACAATTTGCCACTGCTACAAAACAGTTAAAGTGACAAAAGACACCCCGAAGAAATAGGCGTGGTGAGGAAATCAATATCGGTGTGGCGGCGCGCGGGCGCAGCGGTGCACGCGGTGCCGTCGGCGTCGGTCGAAGCACTCGCTCCGAATACAACGGTTTAGCCGCGACCGTTAGCTGCTATCTGAAGCCGATCATTCAGCAGAACGCATAATATTCATATTATGCTTATTATACATATCATACTCATTAAGGATTCGCGAGCAAAAAGGCAAAGCACTCTCGCGCCCCGATTAGTCGACTAATGCACGTCTCACGATATTGTAACGAGGTGCTAAGCCCGCGCCCGCCCCGCCAACTCTACATACTGCTTTTATCCGATACTTAATAGCTTTCAGTTGATTCTATGCCATTAATTATTCGGCGGCGAGTGCGACCACCCCGCGGCCATCGCCCGGCTCACGAGCGCTCAATATTCCAACACGTCTGCGACGACTCGGCGCCCCCGGACACCATATACCATAAAGGCAGGACGATGCAGCAACAGGCACCTACGTGTCCGCGGCGAGTGCGCTGCCACTGCGACGGCAGCGCGGCGCTGGTTCACTCAAAGTCGCTTCTCTCTGTCCCGGCGCCGGCAGCTGTCGTCGACGTCGCGCGCGGGGCGCGGCGCGCACGTGCGCCTGCTCGCGCTGCTGCTCGGCGTGCTGTGCGCGGCGGGCGCGCTGCTGCTCGCCGCCGCGCGCTGGGGGCTGCCCGCCGGCCGCGACACCTTCGCGTTCATGGCCGCCGAGGTACCGCACGGTCCGACCCGACCCGACCCGCCGAGCTCCGCGCCCGCACCCGCACCCCTCCTCACGTCACCCGTCTCCTTCCTCCGCAGTGCGTGCTGGTGTGCGTGTCGGCGTTGCACGTGGTGGCGCAGTTCGGGCTGCGCGTGCGCGACGCGGACGCGGCCGGCCCCGCCGCCTACTACACGCACCTCGTATTCGACGTGAGACCGTACACACACACACACACCACACACTCTCCACAAGCCGCTCCTACCATCCCACGGTATAGGTAGTAATCAATACTACCCGCTCAGGAGTAAGTAAGAGAGAAAACGTCCTGAGAAATATTCTCATCAGTAGACGTGCCGCGAGGACGAGGACGGCGAGGAGTGCGGGAGTGTGACGCTCACGTGTTGAGTCGGAGTCGAGCCGGTGTTGTGTGTCGCAGACGGTGGCGCTGGTGACGGAGCTCGCGCACGTGGCGCACATGGTGGTGCACAGCAACGCGCTGGTGTCGATGGCGTCGCTCGTGCTGCTGATGCAGCTGCGGCACCTGCTGCACGCGCTGCTGGCGCGCCTGCGCCGGCACCGCATGTACACCGCGCTCGCGCACCACATGAGTCGCAAGTGAGTGGATGGGAACGCTGGACACCGCCGCGCCATAACACGCAGCGAGCCGTCTGACGGAGCCGACCGGGTGTCCGATTTATTACAATTAATAAACAGAGTTCAAATTCAGAAACATCGGAGAAAATTATAGAAAAACTACATTTGATGATGTAACCAACAATACAACAACGTGTCGTTGTCGCTTCCAGCTATCCTATGGCGAGCACAGAGGAAGTAGAGAAAAACGAGGACAACTGCGCCATCTGCTGGGAGCCCATGAAGGAAGCCCGCAAGCTGCCATGCGGACACCTGTTCCACAAGTACGGTCCCTCGCCAGTATATTATGCTCAATATGACGATTCGGTAATCGAATGTACGATTGCCTCCATGATATATAGATGATGATGCTAACGTGTAGATGCACTCCGCAGCTCGTGCCTGTGCCGCTGGGTGCAGCAGGACGCGTCGTGCCCGACGTGCCGCCGCTCGCTGTCGGCTGGGGGCGCGGGCGCGGGCGCCGGCCCGCCCCCCCCCGCGCCCCCCCCCCCCCCCCCGCCGCGCCCCCAGCCGCCGCCGCGCCCAATCACTTCTTCCACTTCGACGGTGAGCGCGCCGATGCAGTCGGTACGCCGCGTCAGTGCGACTACGCAATGTCCACGAGCGCAACGAACGACTAATACTCTCATTCGAATCATTTGTGTTTCTTTTTAACATATATTTACTCTACTTAATATCGTATAATATTTTCCGCAGCGAAGGCTTCGGCTTCTCGTTATCTGATTTACGCACACGTACACGCGCACTATTAAAAAAATTAACGCTTTCGTTACAACGGGCGAGCGAAAGACTCGGCGGTCGCGCTAGCCGGTTGCGCTTTCCGGAAACTGACTGCTGCTGCGGCGAAGTGACCGCCACGTTTCATTAATCAAAAATATACGTATGTATGTCGCCGCAAACACACGTAACGTGTATCGTTCTCTGCACGCGGCGTGGTGTGCGCGCAGGGTCGCGCTACGTGTCCTGGCTGCCGAGCTTCTCCGTGGAGGTGACGCGCGTGCGCGCCGAGCCGGCCGCCGAGCCGCCCGCCGCCTCGCAGCTGGACGCGATGGCGCGACAGGTAACGCGTCGACGGGCGCCGCCCGCGTGCCGCCCGCGTCACGTGACGTCACTCGTGTTCCGTCCAGGTGCAGCAGGTGTTCCCGCAGTACTCTGTGGGCGCGCTCGTTGCGGACCTCGCGCGCACCCGCTCGCCGGACCTCACCGTCGACAACATCTTGGCCGGCCGCCTGCCGCCGCGCCCGCGACCGCCCGCGCCCGCGCCCTCGGCACGCCCGCTGACCCGAACAGGTACCACCGACATGTTGTTTACAGATTTTTGCTCTCTGTAAATGTTAAACTTAAAAATGTAACAATTTAAAGTCGTTACATACAAGTATAGACACGCAAATGTGACTCGACAGAGGAGGCGGCGGCGCCGGAGAGCGAGGGGCGCGACACGAGCGGAGGCTCCGCACCGCTCCGGGAGGACCGGTAAGAGGTCGCGGAAAGTGGCTCGGTAGTGGTGCGCTGAACTATTAATGAGGCCGCCGTCGCTTCCGCTGCGCAGAGCGGAGCAGCCGTCGGCGGGCGTGCAGTTTCCAAGTTGCGCTGCGGAACGTGAGAGCATGCTGCAGCGTCGCAAGGAGCAGCTGATGGCAGCCGCCCGCCGCCGCTACCTGCAGCGCGTGCAGCGCGTGCAGCGCGAGCAGCGCAGCTGAGTGTTCCGCGACATCATGCGGCGCGTTGCGCTGCACGCGACGCGCGCGCACCTCGCCACCGCGATCCCGTCGCAGCACGACGCCGCGCCCGGGGTCTCTCGCGGCGACTGTGTAACATATTACTTTTAGAAAAGTGTAGTCTGTAGAATCGTGTCGTTTTTAGTACCGCATCGCTTACGTTTACGTAATTATTACAAGTATAATACGCAAATGGCACTGGGCTACGGCGGCCCGGCGCCCGCCCACTGACAGACAGCCACAGGAAACGAGCCCGCAGCGCCGCCGGGCTCGGCCCCGCGCGCCCTCTGCGGTACACGGACGCGTTGCCCGCCACGCCCATCGGCAGAGTGAGTGCGAGAAAGGGAGATGTAAAGAAGATAGTCAGTGAGAGGGGTGTGATGGAATGAATGAAATTATTCCGAATATTGTAAGTTGGCATCTCTGGCGATGAATCAATAATTATAATTATCTTTAACCGTACGCACCCTAGTCCCAAGTGCCGGTGGCGGGAGAAGCGCGGGAGTCGCCTGGTCGTAGGCGGTGCTGCGCGGCCATGGACTAAAGAGCGCCGTGCCCCGGCCTTTCTGAACCAGTCCGATGTCGATGAGGGGCGTGGTTGTGGTGTTACCGACAGTGCGTGCCGTTCGGCAGCGGGGCCGCTCGCGGTCGGAACATATTTTTGTACGTTGCCTTTGAGAATGTATTTTTGTACGATAAGGATGTATACAGATGAGTCCGTTCGGCCGGCCACGACGGGGCGGCTTCGTACGAGAGATTGATGCAGCGCTTGCGACCTCTCGACCTTGGAACCTGTGCGCTACGAGAAATCTGTTCAGATCGAAGGATATTTTGCATTTGGTATATTTGCACAAAAGCACAACACGTTCACCTTAGCCGTTATTTAAAGTTGTTTTATTTTTCATCGTCCACCGTCAACGCACGAAGCGGCGGCGCGCGCGATGATTTACAATTTTGTTTTCGTTTGAAAACACCCGCCTCGGTCCACGTTCTCGATAACTCAATATTATTATATACTGTATGTGACACTTGTAATAAAAAAAATTCCAGACTAGTCAAAATAAAAATTTCAGCGTTATCATGCATTTGTTATTTCCACATCTTTGTCCGGGAGTGCGGGCACCCCCGCGACTAACGTTAATTTAAACGTTAACGTAACGGTAACGTCAGTTTCAACTATTTACGGGTTACAGTAAGTTTGTAGCTACAATGTCTCGGTCCCCGTTGCGTACGTACCAGGGTACTCCCGTAGCCTGTCGCATGAACCTGTTCTGAATGACCTGTAGTCGATGTATCGTCGCAGTACTCGCATGCGCGAAGCACGGACTTACGTATATGAGTACTAGCTTAATAACGGACTTGTAATGTGTCACTTTTTTTTAAGTGACATTTTACTGCGACTGTTATTAACATGTCGGTCATAACATGGCATTAGCTACGTGCGAATTGAAGTTTAGGTTGTCGTCCAGGGTGACTCCTAAATATTTGGTTTGATTCACCCATGGGGCGTGTGTGTCCATGAGCAAAATTCGATTAGGAGTGCGGGTGAGGTGCTTCGAGAAGCACATTGCCGCACTCTTTGTCGGGTTAATTTCTATTCTACATTCCCGAAACCAGCGCCCGCGGGCATCAGCCATGACTTGGAGCTGTTTGGTGACGTAATCATCCTTATTGGACGTTGCATAAAAACAAGTGTCATTCGCAAATAAGGCTAGCTCTACAGTTTTGATGCGCGGAATGTCCTTGGTGTAGAGGATAGGCTCCATCGCGGGACCCCGCCCCTTGTCGGAGCGCGAGGTGGAGAGATCTAACCGTTTGAAACGGCGGATCCGTATACATACGTATGTACATACTATGTATACTAACAGCTATGATCTTATTGCTAACAGCGACTATGATCAACGGATTCTTCCCCACAGAGTGGAAGGACGCCGTGATCATAGGGTTCTTGAAACCCTCGTAAGCCAGCCACGTCCCGAATTCATATCGACCCATCAGTCTCTTAAAGACATTTGGGAAGATATATGAACAGTTGGTACTAACCCGTATTAGGAAGTTCATGGAGAAAGAATCGCTTCCTATCCTTGAAAAGTTCGGCTTAAGAGCCAAACACTCCAGCACCCACCAAGTGCACCGCATAACGGAGCACATCCTAGTCAAGAGAACTAGGGGTTCCCACACGGAGGCGATATAACTCGACGTTGCCAAAGCGTTCGAAGAAACAATTTAAATCTTAAAAATTATTTTGAAGTAGTTTTGGAATGAAAGGGTGAAGTTGAAAACAAACGGTATTTTCTCAAAACTTAAATTGTTAAATGTAATTTACTGGAATCAGGCATAAAAAACAATTTTTATCCAATAAAGTTTATGACCACTATGTGAAGCACTAGGTGAGCAAAAATAAAGTCTGCAAAGCCGCGCTCTGCACTCAGCCCCTGGAACTCATTCTTGTTTTCCGGATTCACTTGCAGCCGCAGGCAGACTGGAATGAAAGTTTATATTTTAGAGCACCACATAACAAACATTCACCACACACAATAAATAAAAATAAAAGTGGCACAAAATAGGGAAGAATTGGAGGAGGCCTTTGCAGACTATCAAACAAATATGCAAAAAAATTAAAAAACAAGTTATTCTAGGTTGGAAAAGATTTCAATTTAATTAAGGTATTTGTAAAAAGGATATTGCATTTATTTAAATAATTAATTATTATTAATAATAAACATTTAGGTGAACGTTTCGCACTTCTCGTCACTCAAAAGAATGAAAAAAACAAGTAATGTACAGGAATATAACGCAACGCAGGTGTACTTAACTTGGCCTTAGTTTTCTTTTAACTAATCATAGTTTTAAGTTAAGTAATAAGTTTTAAGTCAAAACAATGATAAATGTAACTAATCAAAAAAAGAACAGTGTTTACTTACCTCCTAAAACAAACGAGCTCACTGTAGAAATGAATCCACTCAAGAATGAATTAAAGGGAAAAGTTCCGACGAGACAACAGTAGACAAATTGTATCACCGCCGTCAAGAACACGTACAGCAAGTATGCATCGATGATCTTCAGTTTCTTAGGAGTTTTGGTTGTGTATTCTTGATGCAGCTTAGGAATAATGGATGTCAGGGAAGACATCTTATTAGCACTGCGCCCGGCTTTTAACAAAATAGAGAACGAATCGTCGCAGCACCCGATACGTGTTCGTAGTTTAGACGCCACAGATTAAACATACTTTAGAAGCTTACATTGCGTACGTGTATTTGCAAAATAATCTTCGATGTTTTAAATTATCTATTGATAGTTACATTAAATGATTACATTTTTTTATCTGAATCAGGAAATGGTTGGACAAAAATTACAACCTCGTCGTTGTGAAATTAACTAGTTCCAGAGACATTACATAAATAAAAAAAAAATAACAATTCTAGGTTTGCGCTTTTGGCAACTTTGACAAGTAAACGTTAAAATATTGTCAAACATCATTCGGAAATCCTGCATGTCATTCGCTGGTTATTCTTTATAGTTTGATCCTTTACTGCCCTCATTATATTATAAAGAAAATGTTGAGTGTTAACAGCTTCCCTGAGTACGTGGTACCCGGAGCTAAACAGGTTCGTTTCGAGCCGTACGCTGACAATGGTGGCAGCGTTGTGGCTATTGCCGGCGAGGATTATGCTGTAATTGGCGCAGACACCCGTCTGAGTACCGGGTTCTCTATTTACACCAGGGAACAGAAGAAACTTTTCAAACTCTCGGAGCAAACCGTCCTTGGCGCGACGGGGTGCTGGTGCGACACGCTCACCCTGACCCGCTTGCTAAAGGCTCGCATGCAAATGTACGAACATGAGCACAACAAAGCCATGACGACACCTGCCGTCGCACAAATGCTTTCTACGATGTTATATTACAAACGATTTTTCCCTTACTACGTGTCCAATATTTTAGCGGGTTTAGACGCGGAAGGTAGGGGATGTGTGTACAGCTACGACCCGATCGGACATTGCGAACGCTCAACCTACCGCGCAGGTGGCTCCGCCGGTGCACAGCTGCAGCCGCTTTTGGATAACCAAATAGGTCTTAAGAACATGCAGAATGTAAAGGAATCTCCTATAGCCAAAGAGAAAGCACTTGCATTACTGAAAGACGTCTTCATAAGTGCAGCGGAGCGGGATATTTATACTGGCGATTACATATACATTATTGTGATTACAGCCAGTGGAATCCAAGAAGAGAAATTTGGATTACGCAAGGATTGATTTAATTGATATTGCACTTTTTTAATAAATCTAGTATACAAGTTTGTGTACTCATTTCAGTACCATTAAAACAACTTCCAACAAATAACGGATTTTATTTATAATGTAATTAATTACAAGGTGACTACATCTTTTTTTAAAAAAAAAATACTACATACTTTTTCGTAAATATTTACAATTTGAATAAAACAGGAATGATTAACATTTCATTATTTATTTATTGTACTTGGGCATAACAAATATATTCTGGGGAATAATTTTTTCAAACATCTCTTTTACAACTTCTTGCTTTGAGCTGTCATCCAACAAAGTTGCCTTTAACCGTGGTGGTGTTGTGTTGCCTGTTACCAGCGGTTGTATGTTGTAATGCAATTCAACTCTGTCATGGGGAGGCACAGTCACTGTCAACTTCTTATACCCAGAAAACATATATGCGTCTGTTCCTTCTACACAGACACAGAGCCTTACAGGTGTGTCAGAATTACCATACAATATACATTTCAACAGCACTGAAGCCTGTAGTTCCACCACTTCTGGATAATTGACTTCCACTGCTATAGGACAGTAATCCACAGGGATACCTGATAAGGCAATAGTACTTCTGACATTCTGTCCTTCAACATTACTTCGCCTCCATGTTATATTGTAAAGTCCTACTCGAGTAGGAGAGTCTTTAGGTTTGTACTTTGCTTGGACAGAAATGGCATCAGTTGCTGCATTATTTTCTGCAACTTCTAAATTATTAATGCAAGAAGACGGTTTACAGCCATCACTATATTGGAAACAACTTGCTACTTCTAACTCTGTATCTACAATGAGCAGGCTCCATGGACTTAATATCTTGATTAGTGGCATTACTATGAAAGGATCATCTACAAAGCATTTTGTGATTGGTTTGAAATTCATAGCAGTAAAATGAGTTGTCACCTCAAATGGTTTAGCCACTGTGATTTTGGTAGTGAATTCCTTAACGCACTCCAGCTTTGATGTTTCTGGAAGATTTATAACATAAGTGACTTTTATTTGCACTGTGGTGCTAGTTGTTCTGTTGGATTTTAAATAGAAAGTATTGGAATAGCTGCAGTCTCTGTTGACAACTCCCACTGACTGAGTTAAAGGTAGACCTTGACACTGTTCCCGTTTCCAGCTCAATTCTGTCACCGAATCTGGATTTGGATTATCTGGAGAGCTCAAAAGTGAAAGTTTAATTATCATGTTCTCAACTAC
The DNA here is from genome assembly GCA_018247975.1 of Parides photinus. Lineage (NCBI taxonomy): Eukaryota > Metazoa > Arthropoda > Insecta > Lepidoptera > Papilionidae > Parides > Parides photinus. Next base: position 5,935 of record DWHU01000882.1, on the reverse strand, counting down.
AGTATGCTCATTATTTGTGATAGTAAATAAAGTAGGAAACCATTCACCCTGGAGTGCAGGACATTCATTTGATATTCCTAATGAGAGCCTACATTCCCTAGGAGACACAGAGGCTACATTTAAAGCAACAATGCAGTCAAATTCATAATCCGCTTTTGGACTTAAAATGAAATGTAATAATTCAGGATGTACTGCAGGCTCTAACACTTTGTTGTCTTCTATTTTAAAGTTCATTATAATTTTTCTTTTCTGACCAGAATCAAGCACAAAAGACACATTTTTGATTTGCATATCTGTTCCACTATCATGAGGATTACTTTTAAACTGACAGAGAAATTTTCTAACTTTACCACCAATCAATGATATATCTGAATATCCATTGTCAGTTACAGGGATTTCAATAGTTTCTGTACTACTGGATATCGTCAATGATAACTTTTTTACTTCTAGAGATGCCACATGAGTGAGCCGAACAAATAATTCAACCACAATAACTTCATCTGTTCGATAATGCTGCTTTGTGAACTTGGTTTTTACTTCTAAGAAACTGGAAATGTTAGCCATATCAATGGTGATTACAAATGGTTCTTTTTCTATTGCCATGTGCCACAGTTCTAAAGCCTTACTCTGTGATGCAGCTGGCAAATCAGGCTCTGGAGAAGGAAGATTAAGGTGCAAAACGGACATGATATTCCTAAATATTCTGTCCTTGTCCATGTTTGGCACTTGAACATGTTTTGACAATGCCTCTACTGACAGTTGTACGTAATCCTGTATTTTAGCAGATAGATAAGCACATTGTAAGGCACGGTTAAGAACATGGGAGGCCAAAAACCACCACCTTTCTCTTCTGTAATCCCATAACATGTGAGTTAATAGGGTTAAAGCTTTCCCATAATCAGCACAGATATAATATTCATTAGCCATTTCTACAACCAACTGCTTCCTCATTCGCGGAGAATGGAATGTTTTAAATTGTGAAATAGCACTACCCAAGAAGCTTATAATCATTCCTGAGTGATTGAATATTCTTTCATTGTATTGCAGAGCCAAACAGGCTGCCTGTTCTTTCTGTGGATCATGAGGATCGGCGCATAATCTACCTGGTCTCCAAGGCCTTTGGCCATAGAACTCGACTAACCCTACCAATGGATCAGGATGTGGTGGATATTTTTGTGCTTCACAACAAACAGATCTCATTGCTTGTCTCCTCTTTTCAGTGAATTGTGCAGCTTGCTGAAAGTAGAAACCTGGATGTTGGGATTGGATGGCTGGTAGACCTGCCCTAATTGCCTCATCAAATAACTCCCCAAATGAACTGTACTGTCTTGCAATCCATGCATAATGTTCAAATAGTAGTTCAGTAGGCCCAACTCGACTTTTAAAACGTTCAATGTGTGATTTCAGCTGAGCAATGGCATCCCTTGGCAAATTTAATGCAAACAAGAGTTTACAAAGCTTATAGTTGATATAACCAGAAACTGTTCTAATCTCATATATATTGGTGTCCACAGTCCGTGTCTCCAACAGGTTATTGTATGAGTGCATGTAATGTTTGTGAGAGGTGCTAAGGTCCTGCTTCAGCTCATTCAAGTAACCCAACTTGAATTGATGACGCACATATAGGTATTGGTGAGTTGTTTTGTTAAGGTGATCCCTGTGCTGTTTAATATTCTTGGTTTCATGATGATAGTAGTTCTGAGCAATATCATAAAAAGCATTTTCTAAGCGTATTATATAACCAATAAGATGGTCACTGTGTGGAAGAACAAACAATGATTTTGACTGTATTTCACACGCAGAACAAAGTGCCTGTGCTCTCTCAGCACCGAGCATATACTCCGAAGGCGGCGGCGACAGCCCGCTCTGCACGACGACCACGGCGACGCGCGTGGCGTGCCCCTCCACCGCCGCCCGGATGGACTGCACGCGCGAAGCACATTCTATTATCTTCTCATTCCATTGGGGATCATTCCACTCCATGTCATAAAATATAACCAGTAGAGCGGGAATTAAATTGACTCGTTTGTTTATCCAGTTCTTTTTGAGTATTCCTTTGGGTATGTACCATTCGTAGGAGTTTCTTTTGGGTTTAACGACAGGAAATTCAAAAGTGTTATTGAGTAACTTGAAGCGCACGAGCGCACGGTCTGGTCTCCGGTTATTGCAAAACGCGTCCCAAATAGTTTTATGCACGGCATTGTTTATCGTGTCCAATCCTGATAACCCGATAAGTGCCAAGGGTTTCAATATAATCTCAAGCGGAAACTCTGTGTCATCGCTAGGCTGCGTCGCCATCGCTCGACTAATGTTCAGGCATCAAACGTCACCGATCGTGATGCTTTACCACTGTTTCACATCACAGCAGACATATTAAATATGTCTAAATATCCGCCTCCCCTTCGCCATCCAACAATCGTAAGTTGTCAAGCGACAGGCTGCTGTCAGCTTCATTTTGACAAAAGTTGAGGTTGCATCCGTTGTGTATTCTATCATGTAGTTGAGTATTACTTTTAAAATATATTTTTTTTCGTTATCATAGTTAAAAAGTATTTCTGATTTAGTTTTTTTATTTGTTATGATGCCGTAATTTTTGTTAGATAGCGAACGCAGTGTGAGTCCAGGTCGCCGGAGCCATCGATTTCTTTTAGAGATATTATTACTATCAAAATCTTCATCCCCTACCTTTATTCAACCCCTATTTCTCCTCTTCTATTTAGAGAAATATATGTACATCTGTATGTATAGATTTTCTAATTTAATTCAATTTACTGATTTTAGATCACCGATTTTAAGTAATGGCAAAAACATCTATTAATAATTGTAATACCTGAGCATAATGTTTACTAAGAAATTGGCTGCATGGTCTTTAAGTCCGAGGTTGTTTCTAGAAACGAACGCTTAAATAAAATACATATTGTCATTTTGACAGCGTGCTATGGGCTATGAAATATTCAGTGTTGTTGTTTTTAATTGTTATTATAAACGTGATTTAATTAATTCAATTCATTATATGAAACCTTTTGATAAGTGAATACCGTAGAAAGACATCAACATGACTTCGCAAGCCCTTGCATCTCTCACTGCAACATATACTGATTCTGAAGGCGAAGAAGATATGGAAGATGGACAACAAACACCTGATAAAGATGAACCTAAAACTGTTCGATCCGCTCCCAATAGTCCGAAGCATATAGAGGAATCGATCATGCCAGCGTCTGCGCCTGTTTCGCCTAAAAGAAGGTTAGTTTCTTATAACGATGACACTGTAGTGTCCGATGAGGAGCATTCATCTCCAAGCGCTGAAAATCAAGACGATATGAGAAGACTTTCAATGGAAACCGATACGGACGAAGCTATGCCAAGATCTGATCCGGATGATTCAGAGGATGGAGTGTCTATACCTCCTGAGCCACCTGGAAAATGTCCAAAGGAACTTCAAGAGACAATTGCAAAATATTACAGTCGAATGATTTCTGAAGGCTTAGATATGAACAAGATTATACAAGATAAGAAAAATTTTAGAAACCCCAGCATTTATGAGAAGCTTATACAGTTTTGTGACATCAATGAACTAGACACTAACTACCCACCAGAGATATATGATCCACTAAGATGGGGTAAAGAATCCTATTATGATGAATTGGCCCGTGTTCAAAAAGTGGAAATGGATAGACGGGAAAAAGAAAAGAAGGAGAAAATGTCTAAGATAGATTTTATTTCAGGGGTAGCAAAGAAACCAGAGAGTGATGAAGAGAAAAAGCGTAAGTCGAAATGGGATCAAGCAGCACCGAATGTTGCAGCCAAGCCAAATATCAAGCAGCCTGGTCTGGTTCAGCAACCTCTTACCACCAATGTTACAGGCACTAAAGGCACTGTAATTTCTGCATTTGGTTCTTTACCTAAAAAACAAAAGATATGACAAGAAGACATGTTCTGTATGTGGTAAAACAACTCATATAAAACTTTTTGTATAACATATTGTAAAAATTCTGTTGAAAATTGGTGTAAATTATGATTTACATATAAAAAAAATATTTCCTATATAATAAAGCTGCTTGTTCACAATTGAAAATATTATAATGATTCCGTACTCTGAGTAATTTGAATACTTCCAACTTAGAGTAAAAGTGTAATGGTGAACATATTTTGTGAATTTTTGCATGAAATGGTTCACAACAACCACATGTAGCGTCAGGAGACGGCTACATAAAACTCTACTGTATTATACTTACCTTTGAAAAAAGCATAATAGTTTTTTTTGTTATGTTCTCATAGTATGATATAAATGTGTCACCCACAAATTTATTACTTTTTACAAAGATTCATAACACTTAGTTCTTTTTCTTGATCTTGGTGTATGCAAGTATAAGATTGTAATTGTTTCTGCTTAACTCCTGCTTGATATCTTCACAACGATAAACCTAACGTAAATCGAGTTGACTATGCTCAAAACATTTATTTAGTTAACCGCTCATACGCCACGAGCTTGCCGCGCGCGCTCCTCTGTGCCATTGTTTTACGTCAACAGAAAGCGGTTCGAAGGGGTTCGTAATTTCTTCGGTATTTGCATATAATCGCTCGGAAAGCAGAAAACTTGCGATTGTTTGTGAAAGCCAGATAATGAAAGAATATTATTCAACAAAAATGGTTTGTAAAGGTATTTCGTTTATTTACCATATAATCCATTGAACACAGTACTCCGCTTAAAATTGGTCATACCATAAGGAAACGGTGATTTATCAATTTATTTCTGCTTATAGTCCTGAGTATACCATTTTGAAATATTGTAGGATAACGAAGCAATCTGCACGTACACTATAAATATATTCGGGGGATGAAGTTGCTCGCGTCCGTAGGAAATACTTGAAACATGACATCATACACGTGTCCCCTGGGTAGTGCCACTCGAGCAGCAAACTGCGGTGGTGGGCTTCGGCCGCTGGCTGCCGGCACCACCCATCAGCAAAGCCATGGCGCCAAATGACTGTCGTGTACCGGCATGATGCTCGATGAAGCCATTTTTAGGCTAGTTGGCTTTACCATCGAAGACTACATCGCCGCTTACCATCAGGTGGGATCGTAGCCAAGCGCTAGTGTGTATATTTAAAAAAAAAATACAATTCAGAAGAAAACTATTTATAATTTTCAATCTGAAAACTGAATCGCAACCGCGTTTTTGCTGTTTCATGCCAGGTTAAAACTGAATTTCGCAATCGTCTTACAACATAATTGATGTGTCCTGGGTTTTAGTATAAATAACAATAATAGTAGCATTAACATCAAACATTTTTTTAGCTTTCAAGTTGTTTATGCTATAGAAATGTCATTGTATACTAGAAAAAAAGAACTCTCTACTTATCGCTACATAATGTTTCGTGTCAAAGGAATTAATTGTGAGAGACCACCAACAATATCACCACCAACAATATCACCACCAACAATAACGTCCGCTTTAGAATGTTTGAATGTGTGCGCGCCGCGAAAGTACGTTCCTGTGTCTAAGGACAGATCTGCCTGCTTATACAGGCTGTTCAATTGTAGGTGAAGAGGACTACATAACATTTTGATTTAACTATGTATTACGAGAATTTTATTTTTGCTAACGGATAATAATATGAAAGAATTATATGCAATTATTATAAATGTGACTAACTAATTTATAATAATGTTACTAAGTAACTATTTTATAACCACGGACTTGTGGGAGATAGACCGACAAATAAAACTTCGTTAAAATTAAAAAATCACTTATTCATAATTTATTTCGAAATACTTTTGAACGTAATTTTTTTAATCTATCACCGCCTCCAAAAATTTGACTGTCAGAGAAGAATTTTTTTTTTTTTACAACCCTTTGTATGTTCCCACTGTTGGGACACGGGGCCTTCTCTCCTAATGGAGAGAGTTTTGGCCATAATCCACCACGCTGGCC
>DWHU01000881.1:0-15138 GCA_018247975.1 Parides photinus | reverse complement strand
CCCTGCCTGAAATGTTAAATGTAAAGTTTTTGTACAGTATTTGAAATGTGCGAAAAGGATGCTTGCATCTCGTGAGCGTCGACAAGTACGAGATAGTCTCGTGTTTGTCATATCAGAGCGAAAATTTTGAGGAAGGTTACGGCTCTCTCTGCGTTCTGTAAGTATTCTCAGAGGTTATTGAAACACGCTGAGAATGACCACCGAGGAGGTTTTAGTGGGTGTAAAATAAAGTAGGGAGATCTTAAGAAGATTTCAACTAAGCATTGCAAATCCTAGCTGAGCAAATCTGTCTTAATAATTATCTCCCACCTTTCAAAAATTATGCAGTTACATTGAATTGCAATAGATAATTTTACTTTCAGCTATAGATAAGCAGTGGCTTCAGGTACAGTGCGCATATCCTAACAATAGAGGACAAAAAAATGGATGGATTGTGTTGATGAGAATATGCTGGTAAAACGAGAGGATGATGAGTGTCGAGAAAGAGAATAAGAAAACCTTCAAGATAAGAGATTATAATACTAGCAGAGCTTGATTCATAATAAGTAGATCCAGAGCTAAAACATTTTGCAACATCTTGAGTGTCAGTCACTTAACATGGAAAATGTGGTCAAGTACAGTTTGTAGTTAAAATTTACTCACCAATAGTGTTGGTGTGACGAATGTAAGGCAAGGGTTTTCCATACCGCCGTAAGGGAATGAGGGCGGTAAGACCAACAGGTCATACTGACCCCATTGATAGGGACCGCATAGGTTTTCGGCTGCTGTCAGATATTTCTCAGTGTCGGCGAATTCCCACGCGCTGCGTTCGATCTCCTCTTTCTCCGACCAGACCAAAGATCTGTGACATACTGCTAATGACCACAAATCCACACATTCAGAAGCATATAACTAAATACTGGCGCCAGACAATGGTTAGTAAAATGCTAATTGATTTTTAATTAAATGAAAACAGCCTTTTATAAAATGTATGAACACAGCCTTCATTATATTCCCATTGCTGGAACTTGAGGCTCTAAAAAAGTCAAGTACAAACTAGTAGAGATTATTTGCCCCAAACGCTGTTAATAGAACTTTTAGCTTTTTTCTCAAAATTCTCCTTAATCGAATCAGCTATTTTATATAGATATTAAACTTGGGCCTTTTCTAGTTGTGTAGTGTCTGACTACATCACAAAATTAGTTACCACCGCTCCTATGCCGCAAGGATAAATTAATACAAATTATCATTACACAAATATTTGTATTTATACTAGTTTCTATAGCTTTTCAATTATTTATATATGTATATTTTTATTTGTACAATTAATAACGATAAAAAATTGAGCGGATTATGTTATAAGAAGATATATTGCCAACACAGATAAACCAATAACCTTTGCGACAAACCATTAATGTTAAGGAAAACTACTACACTATTTATTTCAGCATAAATTATTATTTAAATGGTTACTATAATAGTCATAACATTATTACTAGCTTTTAAATGCGGTATTATTTCATAATTGCAATATTTTTCCTCAATTTCACATAGTTATGACAATGATGCCCCAGATAATAAAAGGTGATTTCATACAAAATTATCCAGCTCTCATACCTTAAAACGGGTTAAACAAAACTAATGAAACTTCGCAACATGTGCCTTAATCGTACCAGATGTCTTTGTGTTACAAGGCAATGCGTTAAGACTATAAAAGTTAATGATCTCACCTGGGCCCTAGACGCCTGTGTTCCAAAGCACCTACTGCAATAGCCAGCAAGTAGGATGGTATCGGCACTGTCTGTTGGAACTTGGTACTCTTGCTCCGGTTCTCACCGCGGACCGCACTCATTAAAACTGTAAACTCTTCGGGAGCAGTTATTTCGGCGTCGTATGTAAATTTTACAGCCGGTGTGTCCTGGCACGGCAGGATCGAACGGGCGTGGATTGGCTGTTGAAAACAAACAAAATATAGAACATTAACCTTAGGTCTTACAACATCAGACAGTAGTGCTAGTTAGGGCTAACACCATAGAGCGCTGTGCTCATCGTTTTGAGATATAAAATATTCAGTATAACTAAAGAAGAAGCTGCTGGTGGCAATAACTACCAATTAACTTATATCAACACTTCTAAAATGGGTAATCAGATGATAATATTTCACATTTATTGATATAAAAGAATAATTAAAAAAGATATACCTGACACTGACTAAACAGATACGGATGTTTCTTCCCGGATGTCTGATTGGGCTCCAGCCATTGCAACGCTGACGCAATCGGCGAGGTTTTATATTTAATTCTTAAAACTAACCTACAAAAAAAAAACAAAATGTTGTTTAAATTCATCACGAACTCAGAAATTAAGAGAATCTAAATACTAGTTAACTGCTAAACACCAATAGCTAACAGTGAATACAATAGATAGAGATAGCTAACTAGATGAAATTCGAAGTACATCTAATGCAAGTACACCCTACATCCAACTAAATTCTACATAATGCTCCGGAATCGAAGAGATGTCCGTGTCAGCCATGGAGATAGTTAACATTTAATTTCTGAATATATCAGAAGAGAAAGAATCCTCTTTGTCGGTCACAAGTCCCGCGCAAGAAAGGCACATTGGAATCAAAAGCTGTTAAATGTTTCTAAGAAAGCTTTCGATTCAGACAGTCCTCATCTTCAAGTGTTATTCCGGTGCTTCTGATCTAGCAAAATCGGACTAAGCGTTGATAGTATGATAGTTAAAAACATTTTAACTGCAAATAAAGTGCCAGTAAAACATCTATTTGTACGAAGATCGTGAAGTCAGTGGAGTTATACAAGGCTATGTTTTGGTCCTCACGTTGTATAATGTAAATAATATCAAATTCCTTGTACGAATCATACACTATTAACGTGCTCATAAAAGCTCGGTGTCTTCAATTAACCGAGTCTATGAATCTAGTTTCCGCTTCCATATGGGAAAGCAGATAGATGTAGTCTCTTAGTAATTATAATTCAGGCCATTAAACGAGTGGTCGTTTCAGGATTTATATCTACTGAGAAATCATAACCACACATCTGCGATGGGCTTAATCACTATTACTCGAACGAATTCATAGACAGGTTCTCAAGCACCAGTGCAACGGAGGCTTGACCGCACTTCTTCTTAGTCCATGTTATGTTTTTGCATCTCTGTGATGTAGTCTTAAATTACTAACAATAAGTAGTCTCACGGTTACAGAACAATTGGTTTTCGCTTCCTCTAATCAACTAACAGCTGGTGACCACCGAAGACTTCTCTTCCTAAACTGATTTCTTGTTAACTGTAGCATGCCATAGTCATAAACGGAGGTACGATAAAGTTTAATAACTTTCAAACTATTATTCTTTATAGTTTTTACTTATGACGGGCAACAATTTAGTCTGTGTAATTAACTAGAAGTACAATTATTGACAACAATATACAATTTATTTAAAAAATTTGGTAAAATTGCAGAAATGACGTATTTGTTGACCAAGGCTTTTTTTGTTTGGGTTTTGTTTTTTCCGACCTTCTTAGCTCCTTAAATGGTATAAAGTAGATTATTCATTTCATTAAAGCTTATCAACGTTTACCTTCTCCGCCAACAGTCTCACTTGCCTTTGCTCTGCTCTCTCATCTAAATTGAAGATTTTTGTGTTTTCCCAGCTGGAAGTCTGTGCGTTTCTTAGCACCTCCTTATATTTTTCTTTGACCTCCAGGTATTGTCCAACAACCAACTCCTTTCGAACAGGCCTTGCGTAGCTAATTCGACGCTTCCTTCTAACGACTTCCTTTTTAAGTTCGGAGAGCTCGTTGTTCCACCAGGACAAACCCATTCTCCTGTAAGTTTCATTAAATGACACTGCCTTGATGAATACACACTCCATTACAAAGGTTCATTGAACACATTGATGTTTTTTTAGTCTCAACTATCTTTTGGGGTACGCCATTTTATTTCTCTTTTCATCGTTTTCATCCAGTGCCGATTTTGAAACAACCAACGCCCTGTACGAGATTTCTGCGCCGCTCCTTAACTACTATTCAAATCTATACAAAACGATGCCTGGGGTGTTCTGTGGCTGCACCTACCACGACCTACTGTACTTGTTACTGTATTTGGATTAGCGATTTCAAATCGGTTATAAACCATAGATTAGATCATAACAGGTCACGTATACTATGCAATATATTTAGAATAAATAAAAATTAAATAAACACTACAACCTTAATTTACGAACGCACTGGGTCAAAAACAGTACATTAGTGTAACCAAATTGATACAATCAAGCAAATAATTGCAAAATTTTAAGTAGATATCTCCAATCACATAAAACTTTGATTTTGTCAAGTTATTGATGAGCACAGGTAATACATAAGGCGTAAAATTACTTAACCGAAATTTCAGGGATTCTATTACCATTTTAATTTATATATGCACATGTTGAAATAAATATCTAACTTTACATGAACATATACTACATTATATGGAAGTTAATTTCTAACCTATTCATTTTCTTTGGTAGACAGAGAGTTTGTGAATGACCCACAAGAAAATTTCCAAACTCTTCCTCACTTTTAAGGTTTTCCACTTGTTTAGTATCATATATACCCTTATTACATTTAGTCATATAAGGTTTAATGATGTCCTCGTAATTTTTACTATTGTATGGTTTATATACATCTTGAGGTTTAGTTATATTAGATGTATAATTTTCTTCTTTACTCAATTCAGTATTACACTTGTTATCTTTATTATCACTCTCAGGTATACAAGCATTATTGGCATTTTTACTTAAACAAGGCATATCATCAACTTTTTCATTAATATCATGTTTGCATATGTTATCTTTAGATTTCACTAAATTTTTTTTACAAATTTTATCTGTCTCTTTACTTCCATTAGAATTACATGCCTTGTGGTCATTGTATTTACTCATATTGGGTTTATACATGTCATCCACAAAGTCAAGTATGAGTGTGCTGGTAGATTTTTCAATTTTCAGATAATTTTGTTTAGCTTCAATATCCGATTCTTTGAGTTGAACAAGTTTTATTGTGCTTTAAAAGATATTTAATGCTTGATTCTATCATTTCGATTAGAATGTATCAAGAAAATATATAACTTATCCAACTTACTTTTTTCCCGTATTTGTTAAATGTGGTAATATTATTGATAATTTTGAGCCAAAATTGGGTATATGATCAATAATTTGATATTTCAATTGTGTTCCATCATTTAACTCTATTGATTGTATGGTTAAGTTATTCACATCTAAAATCTGAAATTTTTTAGGCAATTAGGCATTTTGTAGTAATAACATTTTAAGATTTATGTTACCCATACCAGAATAGCAAGAATACAGCAAATGTATAAATTAAAATAGAGTCAACATTTTTACTCAAGTAAACACCAAACAATGTCCACCACTTAAATACAGACTCATAAGTGCATACTGTATAATATGTATTGAATAGTATATTATAAAGAAAAACTTTTTTAATTAAGTGTCATTAATCGAGTATACTAGACTATAAGTGAAGTCATGGCAGCTCAGTTTGTAGGGTAGACAAATGCATAATACATCTCGAGGAGGTGAGGGACTATCTCAACCCACTTTAGCTTCCAGTGAAGGTAATGATTGTGTGGGAACTGATATGTTCCAAGAAACAGGTTTGTGAATATGTAACATCCACCAATCGGAACTTAGGTAGTGTGGTGGATAAAAGGCCAAGCTCTCACATTGTACAAGAAGGAGCTGTGTCCCGGCCTGTGGCATGCAGCATGAACATTAACCGGGCTGTTCATTATTATCAGTAAAAGACTGATTCAAAGATAAACTATACTTATAATGATTGACTTTATCATGCATCAACAACATTATTGACAGCTTTAAGTAGAAATTTGTCTCTTACAGTGATATGGAATAAAAATGGAAAAGTTATATCATTACTATACTTAAGTTTCGTTATCTAGAAAAAAATACTGAAATGTTTGATATTTTTATTATTTATAGCAATATCAATTATTTATAAATAAAATGACATATTATCAATAATAGCTATAAACAATAACTTTAAAAATCTACAAGTTCTATAAATAATATTATTTATGAACAAAATTATTTCTATAAGTTAAAAGAAAAAATGGCAAAACATGTCAAATATTTATAGAAAATATTGTATTTAAATTAATAATTTTATTCCATATACAAAGACAATAATATTGAGAATATTATCAAAAGATATTTATAAATGAAATTTGCAGCAAATTATTGAATATATATTCACATTTATGTGTTATTGTGTTTTAAAAATCTTTATTAAACACAGTTATTAAATGAAAGTTTAATATTTCACATAACAACTAAGAAGAAAGTAGGTCAATGAGACTTTATGAAATGTAAAATGCATATTTAAAATTTAATAACAATAGAAAAATATTGGCATACTATTTCATCAGTAGCTTGCAGAATATCAAAGTTAAGATCAGCACTTCCAGACAACACTTTATTTTCAAAATCAACATCCAATATCAGAGAAATATGTTTTATCACAGCAATTTCTATAACAAAATAATACATATTAGATGATAATAATAAATGGAATTACTTTCAAACTTTACAATATTTTTTTAAGATATATTCCTTACATTCATTTAATTGTTTGACTATTAAATTGAGAAAAAATAATTATGACATGCATTACCTGGCCGAGAAAAGGATGAAGGATCTAGAGGACTCAATGCACCCATGGCTTTCTCTTGTCTACAAAAGAAAGTAATAATGAAGCAAATTAACAAAGCAAAATAATTCATAATCGCAATTTTGATGTGCTTCACTGATGAAATACACTTCAACAATGAAATCTTTCCTATAGATTGCTAAAAGATTTAGTTATTTGATAGTTTCGCAACATCTACTTTAAGTTCGTTAAAGGAGATATAACTGTAACACTATTATCCAATTTAAGATTCATTGAACAAATTACTTATGTTGACTATAATTGCAAATACAGAAGTGAGAAATTTAATGTACTTTGAGATATCGGCTAGTAAAAAATGATCAGTAGTCTTATTAATAAAAAATATCAGCGTAATATACAAACCACTTCGATTTGACCTCGTCATAGAAAACAAAAAAAATCAAAGAGATCCGTGTAAGCACCTGTGTTTGCTTTAAATTAGCTTAATGTACTTATGTTTTCACTTGCACATTTTCTCAAAGATAATTATCAATGACATGTCATATGTTACACTTACTTGCTTATTGCAAAATATTTATTTATTGCGGACTTAGAAAATTTTCTAATGGTATTTATGTGGTGGTTATAAAGATTAGGGGATATCTTAATTATTGAGCTACAAGCTCTTTCATGTCCATAAAGTTTAGGATTGTTTTGGAAAATCAGACGAAAATGCCGCTTCAACGCTTTCGAGCAGGTGACAGCCATTTTTAACAGATTAAAAATCCAAAATGTGATGAAATACTTAACAACCAGTTTTAACACTTAATTAACTATTTTTGCTAAATAAAATTACTTTTTACTTTAACTTTCCTCTACCCGCACAGGGGTATTCAAACGTCGCACCGTCCTGAGGCCGAGACACACTCTTGAGCTTTCGGACGACGCGACAACGGTCAGGCAGACCCGCCTTTAGGAACTAAAACACAAAAATCTGATTACAAGTCGACCTCAAGTCCGCCACAATAAGAGGAACTATTTCGGGATATATTTTAGTATATCTCTAATATTTCGTCCATCGAATTTTGTACTTAAAACTTTTAAGTTAGAGGATAAGCACAAGAACCTTGTTCAATCATCACAAATGGTGAACAAAGAAATGTAGACTTTTTTCATGCAATGAACTCCATCTATAATGTAATTCATTGAAACGAAATCGACGAATACCTTTACAAATTAAAAAGAAATGCTCGAGGTAAAATACGCGGAATCAGAAGAAAAATACGGCGCATATTATGTACTTCACGGAAGTCAAGTTTCGAAAGGTTAACAGTCAGAACAATTAGATCCACGTTAATGTAATTGTAAAAAAATTAGGGTTTTAATACCTTTTCAGAAAACAATCTCATTCTCTTAGTTTTTAAATCATAATAAATTTTTCGTTTATACTTGTCAAATTTGACATTAGTTGCTGAAATTATATGCAGAAAATGTACTTTGTTGTTGTACAATGTTTGGGAAGGGCATTCCAAAAACCTGATATGTTTTAACATATTTAATTCAGATGCCCAAAAAAAATATGTAAACTATGTTCATAAAGTGACATACATAAAAGTGGTATAACATAGAAGTGATTATTTATATACGTAATAGTTGTCCTGTAATACAAATGCTTATAGAGTGACAGAAAACATGCTGTCCAGGTTTCATCATTATCACGGATCAAATATTATTCTCTTCGAGGATAATACCGTTGCTTATAGAAAGGCGAGTTTCGCGCATGGATTGACTTTTAGCGAAAAGCCTTTATTACCTGGTGAAATATTTTTAGTTGAAATAGAGAAAACTGAACGCGGATGGAGTGGGCACATGCGATTAGGGCTTACACTGCTTGATCCTCAAACTGCTGCACTCGGTGATCAAGGACTTCCCCAATACGCGTTACCTGATTTAGCAAATATTGGTATGTCATGGATTTTTCCAATTTCAAAGTCACAGAACAATGTTTTGATTGAACTTGTGAACCAGGGAACAAGTGGTCGTCGTGAAAGTGAGTCAAGGATATCAGTTTTAGGAGATGGTCATAGCGTTCATACACCCAGAGGTTATATTTCAAAAATGCTTTTAAGGCCTCAAATTTTGTCACAAAATGGAACACCACAAGGTATATTGCCTATGGATGTTGGCAGTCGAATTGGAGTCATGTTTGTTCCATGTCCAAAAACAAGAAGAGATCAACCTGATATGGCAGAAATGCACTTTATAATTAATGGTGAAGACCAAGGGCCGTGTACTAAAGCAATTCCTTACACAAGTGGACCATTACATGCTGTTGTTGATGTGTATGGAACAACAAAACAAGTTAAAATCGTACAATTGTATGGTGGTAAGATAAATGTTTTCTAATTATCATTTTTACTAATATAGATTAATATCCTTGAATCAATGGATCTTTTATAACATTGGAATAGTGTCAAACAATCTAATCTTTGGGTATTTTTATTTCAGTAAAATCACTCCAAAATGTATGCCGAGATGCAATACTCCAGTATGTAAACAATGGATCCGTTAAAGCACTGCCACTGCCAAAGTGTCTAAAAGATTTTCTACTGTCATAGACTTGATATACAGAGTTGTTGATATGACAATAAGACTGTTTATGTGCAACTTTAAATTTTTCATTATTGCCACATTATATTCCATAATTCTAAAATTAGTATTCATTGGTATTGTAATAATTCAATTACAAATATTTTATATTAATATTTTATATTGCAAATAATTTATTACACAAAAAACACTAGTGGAAAAAGTTTATGTATTAAATGTGCCACATATAGTTAAGAGCCTTTAAAGATAAAAGGTTTTAAGATAATAAAAATTCGTGGGCATGGTGATTTCCAATAAGAAATGAGAGAACGTAAATATGAATAAACTGTGCACTTTAACTGCTATTTCTTAAAATTGTTTATGAAAATTTATATTGCGTTAATATGCATATTGCATTAATAATGCCTTAAAAGCCTACTATAAGTTTTCACACAATTTTCTGTTTTACACATTACAGAAAACAGACCACACACTTTTTGTAATGTTTTTAATAACAAACAAATACTTTTTGGTACTGTTTTTTTTTAATAAACTATTGTTATTATGGTGATTCATATAAATTACACACAAAGTTTACATGTCTAATTATTTATGAAAAAAATTTATTGTATATGTAATAAGAATAAGTAATAGAATTTTTAACAATACGGTGCAATGTTGTGAAATAGCTGTATTTGTTTATTCGAAATAATAAAAGAAAACATGGTGTTGAAACATACCTATTGGTGTTCACTATTCTATGTTTTGTTGTGTTGATGTTAACTATTAAACTAAAAAAAATATGCTTGTTTCCTATTCTGTAGATGTTTTCAACCAATGAGACCATCAGGACATTGTCAAGATATTTCCTCATAGTCTTTGCAAATAAATTGAATAATAAATTGTTGCAAAATAAATTTTTGCTAAATTAATTGCAGAGTAAATTTTTGCAAACTTAAACTTCTTGGAAGAAGGATAGATCCCCGCTTCTTGCTGAACTTCAGTTTTAATGAATTAAAACTTTGAGTTAATCCACATCTTTAACAAACAACAACTTTAGAGGAAACATGTCATTATTCTACCTCGTACATGGCTAGCTCGTTGAATAAATGGCTATGATTATCTCCCTTTGAAAGTAGCTTCCAGGTCATCATGTCATGGAAAAAGATAACTGATTATCCATTAAATTTCATAAACACTTTCCTTGCATTGACTTGTGATTTTGTAAGCATTAAATGTTAGAGTTATATAGTTAAGTACAAAAAACTACATTTTACAAAAAGTACATTTGATTTTATTTTTCAATTTTAAATTTCCAACACAGTTTTAGAAGGATGAAGAAACATTTTAAATACAAATTGGGTTAATTTCAGACAATTTTTAGTTGCTCAATGGAAGATTATTTATTGGTAATATTTTGTACACAGCTATTATATAACAATCAATTATACATAAATTCCAAGGTATTTTTATAATTTGCATGTGAACATGTATAGTTTTTGTTTTTCTTCAAAACAGCAAATACAGATATTATATCACATATAACTGCGATATATAAATGCACAAGAAATGTTAACAGCTGTTAACGTAATTAATCAATAATGTTAATTTTGTAACCTAAAAGATTTTGTGCTCTATTAATCCATTTAATAATGCATTAGCCATCATTCATATGAATTTTTTGTAATATGTATCAGTGATTTGGGAGCCATAAGATTGTTATGGCTCAATAAGTGTCGTTTAAGTTTCCTGTAATTGCAGAATGCTATCATGTTTCTGTGAATTGTAAAGGCATTTTGTTGATTTGTTATTTAACATAATACTTAAGTAAATAGGTAATAAAATGAATTAGTAATGTATTTTGAAAATGGTTACTTTATTATATGTTTCGAGTAACTAAAAAACAAATAATAATGAAAATCTCTTTTTAATAAATTTCGGCTATTTTTTCTCACAGTAATAAAAGGTTTAGAGATTCTTACATCAGCGTCATATTTCAAAGCTGTTTATAGTTATGTTTTTAAATGCTTTCACAAGCTGTACAAAATTTGAGAAATGTCCATTAAAAATATCGATAACAACATTTAATTATTTTTTTAACGCAAAACATGTATTTTTGCGGAATGATCTTTTCATAAATAATATATAATGTAATTTTTCAGTCTTTGTGAAATGTCCCTTTTTATTTATTGGTTATTTTGTAGGTTTGTGTTTTGGTTTTGTATTTGAATCTGTAAAATTATTCTTATGTTTACTGTCCTATTGTCTGATGATCCAATTAAGAAGATTGGTCAAAATTAAGAGTTTCACGTTTTGCTCATATTTGTTAATTTTGTATACCTACGTATTTAATTTTTATTTTGAATATTACTACATTTGTCAGTGCTTACGGATAGTAGTAAATGAATATTAAATATTACATTTTGGTCGATTATACAAGATATTTAAGTAACTTATTTCGAATTTCCAATACCAGTCCCGACTTGTTGACATTCTAATGGAATATTTATATTATAACTCGAATATACGAGTATAGTCTCGCGGGCTGAAGTACTGCATGTATTTATAGATATTCAATAAATTGTTTTTTATATTCGCCTATGTTTTTTTTACCTTTCTTTTTTTACAAAGCGGCGAGACAAACGAGATATCAACTATTGGTGATACGTCTTTTCTGTGTAGTTTTGAGTTATTAAGAGTAAAGAAATGTCTGCCGTATAAAGCGATTAAACGAGTTTTTGTAGTTTATGCGATCTCAACTGACTACAGCTGTAGAAGTAAAATTTTGGTTTGCACATTTATTCTTGCTGAAGGTTCCGTCGAAATAATAATATTGTACGATGAGAGAGATATATTACTTAACAGTAGTAAAGTTACCTGTAATGAGACCAGCATGTTATATTAAAATCACTATAAAGCAGCTTTTTAATAGGACATAAAAAATATAAATATGATATTATTATTCACTATACTTCTTGGTTTCAACCTATGCAACTTTTTACGCAACTTACGTGAAAAATTTAATTAATATCTATAGCTATATAGACGTTGACGTGCCCGATGTCATAAAAGATATCTCTACAATCATTTTCTGTTTTCCTGTTCAGGATATAATGGACGGTAAAGACAAAGAAATTGAAGGTAAATTTAAATTTTTAGTTGTAAACAGGCTATTATTAGTTACAGCTCAGTATTATGGTGTACATACTTCTAATAACTATTATAATTAAATATTCATCGCAAATACAGCAATAAAATTCTGTAAGCCAATTATGATGGGTTTATGCAAAACTATAATACTTAAACCAAACCTAGTGTTAAAACATTTTATTGAATGTCAAACATATTAACATGCTGCTAGGATATCTGATAATGAGTTATAATATGAAATATTACATACATGATCGAATTTTTATAGCGTTTGGTCCCATTCATTCTGGTTAGTTGTTATTCATTCTAGCCTATTTAATTATCTAAAGATATTTTCAATAAATTTTCATACTGTTATCATCATAACATTAGCTCCTTTTTAATATTTGGTTGGGCTTATAAAACATCTTTTGTACTTGCTGTACTCACCCCTTTTGTCATACCTGTATGACATAATAGAAATAAAGGAAACCCACAAAAAACTCATAATATCATGCAGCAGATTGTTCCTATAACAGATACTCCTTGTTTAGATGAGAGTACTTCTGCTCCGGTAAAGAAACCCGGGGATAGATACGATGAGTTTCTATTGGCTATGAAACGGATGCAACGGCAATCATTGAACAGGAATACCGCGCCGGTGCACATATCGCCAAGAGAGCGTCGGCGTAAGAGTGACGAGAGAAAGCAGACAACGTATGTAGATATTATTCTAATGATAGTTAACTTACGTCCTTCACAGAAAGCGAGTAAAAGAGCCTTTAGATTCGAAGTTTATTGCCTATTGGCCCGGTTTACTGAGTTCACAAAACTTCTTAACAATGCTATGTTTACGGTAGTATAGCGAAGTTGGTATTCTTCACAATGTGCTTGACCTGTAGTTTCCTGCAAGAAGATCTCTGGTCGACTAAAGGCAGCTACTGATGATTATTTAATAGTCAGAAAACTGCATAGGCATTTCTCCAGAAACCTTGGCAACTTCTGAGGATTTTCTTCTCACGCACGTTCAACAAAAGAGGAATGTATTATACTTTCCCATGTTTTTTAGTTACATGAGTAATTATATACAAATTTACAATAGCTTAAGCATAAAAAAATAAATACTTGTACTGAATTAACTTCAATATATAAAAAGTTTTGATTAACAGTGTTAATTTTTTAACATTTAAGCAGAAATACAGTAAGAGAACATTGGAGTGATATAAAACAAGTAAGATGCATCAGCACTATGGCCTCTCTCGTACCTGACGAGATAGTATACAAACACTCGGATCTCTCCATAAGGACATACGAGACTGCGCTGATGTTTATCGATGTATCTGGTAATAATTGCAATGAATGAATACTTCTAAACGCAATTTGTCGTTTTAGATCCAGATTTTTTGTTTACACCAACTCTGAATCGATATTATATATGCCTGACGTTCTAATATTAGTAAGTAATATTAAAAAACGACAAAGTGACGACAAGAAAAATCGTTCTCCTGATAACAAGTGAGACGCTAGCCTATAAGAATCTGCTAAAGTGTTTAGATGACCTACAATGCATCAGATTGTGCCCGTCGCTTTAACTAACACGATTTTAAATCTTGGTACCTATAACTGATTATAATATAACACGTACGTTATACAAAGATTGACTATATTTTTCCTTAATAATTAAAAAACGTGTGTCTATAGGATTCACAGACTTATGTGAAGCTTATACAAAAACCGGTCGTGGCGGACCGTCGAGGTTGACGCAAGTCTTAAATTTTTATATCGGAGCAATGGTCCAAGAAATCTTGAGCCATAATGGTGATATTTTAAAATTTTCCGGCGATGCGTTCCTTTCGATGTGGAAGAAGACCGCCACTGGCAACATGCAAGACGTAGTCCATAATGCAATCGATTGTGGTCTCCTGATACAAAAGAACTACGGGAGATACCTGACGGATGTTGGTGTACCACTTAAAGGTTAAGAAAAGAAAATATTATATAATGGATAGAATAATTTAATCTTATCTTGTATAGCCTAGAGAAATTAAGGTTATA
Organism: Parides photinus; assembly: GCA_018247975.1. Lineage (NCBI taxonomy): Eukaryota > Metazoa > Arthropoda > Insecta > Lepidoptera > Papilionidae > Parides > Parides photinus. Next base: position 699 of record DWHU01000881.1, on the reverse strand, counting down.
CAAAACTTTGATAGGGCTCGGTTGTTCATAAAATTTGCCTTTGAAACCAGACAACGTTCATTGTACGACTGTTCTGTTAGTGAAAATTCTAAGACATTAACAACAGTATAGGAGTAGTTACAGGACTTAAAATTTTTGGAAGTTCAGCGAGAACACATTTAAAAATTAAACTTGGATGATCCTTTTCCTTGTTGATTACCTTGGTACTATACATGTTATTGCAAAATGTGTTTTGGAGTTTCGTTATACGACTTAGTACTATATTGCTAGTCCAATAAACATAAAAATGTGAATTTCTATGTTTTTTTCCTTGTGCCATTTAACATAAACTGTAAGTTTTTATTTTAGTCTCGCCGATTTTCCCAATTTTTTTTTTTTAATTGGCGCCTTGTGACAGTCCTCACCTGTGTTAAACACACTGCTAAGGTTTTGGCAATGGTTCTAACCTTCCTTGGGAATTATGGTTTGACACTAACTGAAAAATAAAATCAATATATGTGGAACATTAACTGGTGATATAAAATTTTCAGTTAAAATTGCAATATCCGCTGGTGTTTCGCATTTCTCTATCATTGGCGGCGGTGATGCATCCCTGGCGCACTATGTAATCGTAGGACAGCCGGTATGGGATGTGAAGACTGCCGAGTACATAAGCACTGCTGGGGACGTCATCACAACAGCCAGTGCGTGGATGTACGT
>DWHU01000880.1:0-15157 GCA_018247975.1 Parides photinus | reverse complement strand
AATAGAACGCTAGTCAGAATGTTTACCCAGCACATTACTGTATGCCTCTTCTGAGATATGAAATACAGCGTTATTTATAATCATCTGGTTATTTAAGCATGTTCAAATTGAAGCATAGTGCCGTCTGCATACTGCGACTCAACAGAAACGCTGGTACACGTTTGGAACTATAGCGAGATCGCTTAAAACTATTTATTAGTCACATTTTCCCGCGGATTCTGATTTATTTCTAAATTGTGTAGATTTTCAAAAATGGTTATTTAATAACAATTCACGTGGCCACGAGCGACCATGGATTATAACATTTATTTTTGTTACATTTATATAACACACTTACTAGTCAATACTAAACTCGACTATGAGTCGTCGACGTTACGGTCATCATGATGAACGTGATCAAAACCTTAAATAAAACTAGTTTAAGTAAAACAAAAGCATTTTTATTGTAATTCCTCTCAATGAGCGCGCGCGGCGCCGGGAGACGCGTGCTCGGGACGTTAAAAAAATAAACATCTTCAATAAATATACAAATAACGCAAGGAGTTGCGGCCGGAGGGGAGACGCTTTTATACAAGGAGATGATCTTCGAAAAGATGGCCAGCCGTCTGGGGAAAATTGGTTTCCAGAGCTCGCGGGATCTCCGTTGTGATGAGCCCGTACCGGGGCAGCCGCGGTTACGACCACATCCACCCATCGTCCTCATCCAATGTCGTTGTGTGGGCGACAAGGAAGAGGATCCTCTGCCGCCTTTAACCCGGACAGCCGGAGGTATTACAAACATTTTCCCAACTCCGCCGCAACTACAGCATGTAAATTAAAAATAATTCGACATTTGTCATTTAAATAGATCCATTAATAATAAAATGTTAAAAATATAATAAAAACATATTTATATATATAAACCAATAGAGAAATAGAAACATATAAATCAATTTCTGATTCAGAATCAGCATAAACTTTGTTAAGAGTACTTATACACTATACGGAAACTGCGCCTATCGCGTTGTGGTGGAGCCCGGGCCCGCTGCGTCCGTGCGGCTCCTGAACTGGTCTGTGCAGGACCCCACTAGCTACACAGCGTTTCAAACCGGAACACAGGAATCCGTAACCTCTTTACATCATTCCTATTGGCTATTCGAAGAGCAAGCGCGAGCGCAACGGGTTGTAACTCCACAATATACGTGGGCGTGGGACAGGCGCGCCTCTGCGGGCATACTTTGCGGGTAGACTTTCTTTACACTATGAGGTGCGGTTCAGTTATACGAATGTAAAGATCACAAGATGATGTCACGGCTGTAATATACATCAAGTAAAGATATTTGCCTATAGAAATATATAACATTTTCCAGTTACTTGACGGTTGAAGTTGTATAAATATCTTCTAATATGATGAGTCTCCGAGCTCGGTCCCTGCAGACGCCGGCCTGTCCGGACGCGCGATTACATAGAGGTTATAAAGTAAATAGAGAGTGAACTGTTCATGTCGCGAGCGCACTTCACCGTGGAATGTCCAGTGTCGGCGAGAAGGCACGCCGAGGGGTGATGGCACGGGGAAGAGATCCAGCTGAACGGTCTTAAAAAGGTTTGTGTGTGATTTTAACAACAAACTTTTACACAATACTGTGTACAGTACTACAGAACGTATAGCGAACTAGTTGTGGAAGTACTGCGGTCACCGGAATGCTCAAAAATAACTTGTGACTTGATTACCGCTCCCCTCCCAGCTGCTCCCCCTCGGCGTATGCGCGCTGTTGGTGCCGTAAGCACTTATCACTATCCGAACGTAACATAAAAGTATCTGTGAGCCACCAAACCGTTCCGAAAGGCCCGTAACATTTAAATATATGTTGTGCAATTTAAAATAACTGTTTACCCTACACACCGATCAAGCATTTCCACGGATACGATTCTCAAACTTCCCCCCACATATTACAGACGAATGTACCACAACTAGCAGCTGATGTTGCAGCGGTGGATGAGCACCTTCAGCGAATTGTATATTTTTGTTTATACGTTGGCCGCTGTCTCTGCCCCCGGCCGGCCACCCGTCCGTCCGGGGGCGCGCAGTCGCTCCGCTAGCACAAGCCCCGCGCACAGTCCGCTTAAATAATAGCACCTATTGGTGTAATATAGCAACATTTATAAATATACCTTCTCAAACTCGGTGACCTTTTTGTTATTAAATCTCTTAAGGCAAAGTTGCGTCGCTTTCCGGGAGAATGCGAGCTGATCGTTTTATTTTTTTTTTTTTGTTAATTCTAAACCGGTGGTCATCGTCGAGACGTTAAACTACGAACGTTAAAGCTATCTCGTTTTAAAACAATATTCAGAGAGTGGAACACTTTCGCTATGGCAACGTTCACGAAGCGGGTTTTGTCTTAACCTAACCGTGTTTATATAAAAAAATAACTATCCGATTGACACGTTCACGCGGGCACTGAAGTACTCTCGCCGGCGGACTTACATTTGCGAATCTAATAATGGTAAAATTGTGGAATATAAAAACGGTTGTCCGCCTCCGAGCGCGCCGCGGCAACGTGTCAAAAGGAGCATACGGGGTGCGTTTGTCCACGTGTACATATACAACATATATGAACTGACATCTAGCTCGTTACGTTACGTTATAATTAAATAACTTAACTACAGCACGCGCAGTGTGCGGCGCGAATATAATAACAACGTAAATAACTGGTCGACGCATCGCCGCGCGGTGCAGCGCCGCCGCCATTTTGTGCGCGGCGCGACAAGATGGCGGCTCCCCGCGAGCGGCTTACTGCTGCGTGCTCTGCTGCTGGATCTCGATCTTCTCCACCGTCATGTCGGGGTTCATCGCCGTAGCCTCCTGTTGTTAAAATGACGAATTACTTAACAGTAACTCTATATACTATATTTAATATTTTACTGTAGTAACGAGACAACGGGCATGTGCGCAATTTGCTTTTATAATTCTCTTCTACATCGTTTAATCTTATATGTTATATTATCATGCTTTTTTTTCTCTGCTGTATTTAATTCTGCGTATATAGTAAGTGCCAAATTGTGCTGATAATGCTATAAAGCAGTGTTTCCCATCGTGAGGCGTTAGCCACACATGGGGGCAATTCGATGGTTGGAAGGGGCAATTGGTTATTGACCCGACATGACTTTGCCCTCTTCGCTTTAGTATTAGAAAGGCCAAGGTGGGGCATGGCGCTAAAAGGGTGGGGAAACACTGCTATAAAGTAAACGAATGAAAGCGTATATGTGGGTACCTGTATGGCCTCGGCAAGCGCCCGGTCGTGGTCAATGGGATCGCCGTCCGACTGTATGGTGATCTTCTGCTCTACGCGCGTCTCCACCACGCCGTTGCGCTCCGTTTTATACTAAACAAACAGATTGATAACATGATAACACCACAGCCATAAAAATGCAAACCGAGACCCTAATTTTGTGTTTAGACCGTTTAAAACCATTGAATACTTACAGTGATGGTCTCTACAGTCCGCGTCTTGGAGCTGATTGTCTGCGAGGAGACCACCTCGCCCTCCGGCACGCCTTCTACTTTCGTCTCCGTTATCTGTGGGCCCGTGCTCGTCTGGAAGTTAAACAAGAACCAATCAACCAAAATTTTAAGATATGTATTTCCTAGAATATAAATGGATGATTCTAGCCGATGGTCATCTGGAACAATCACAACGAGCAGGCCATCCATCTGCTGGATGACACGCCGGTCCATAATAATATTGCTTTGTTTAAAACGTACATGTACATACACAACGGTGCTGAATGGTTCTAGTCTCCGGGCATATATTATAATGAGTTCTGTAATAACTGCTTTAGGTACCTGTAAGAAATATTTATCGCCAGTTATCAAACAGTATTATCTCACCCTGGCGGCGGAGCCGTGGATCATGCTGCCGAACGGTGCGTTACCCATCACCGTGCTGGTTGTGGTCGTCGTGTAGGAGCCGGGATCCTGCGTAAGCGCACAGCTTTCAATAATCATACACATCCATTAAAACTGAGTCGGCTGATCAATTTAGAAAGATATTCATATACTGTTTGTTACAATTTCACGAAATGTTGATTGTACATGATAGGCAAGGGGCTGCTACTTAGGACAACATACGCTGTACTGTATTGTTATTGTCTCGAAACAGTCATTTCAGCATTTCCTAGTTTCAAATTGGAAAACATTAATGTACGTTTGGCAGCAGAAATTCTAGGAGCAGTATCCCTAAAGTAATTGAGTAGAATAAAGTCTGGACGCAGAGTATTTTCACCAGCATAAAAATTAAAACAATCTCTCTTACCTCTTAATCGTGATAAGTTGTCGGTTCTTTAGAGTTTAATTACAGTAGCCGATGTATGTGAAAAGAGAGAATGAAACTACACGTAACGAAGGAAGTCCATGATAATTGTACAACGCATCATGCGAACTCATTCTCTATCTCTAAGGTCTCATGCACAAGAGATGCATCGCAAGGTTCTGTTTAAAAGTGACGTCCGCTTTATTCGCGTGCTGCGGACGGCACCGTTAAAGAGACTAATTTCATATGACTTCAGCATTGGTCGAAACATTGATTTGCAGAGAAAATGATTTTAAATAATTTTGTGAAAGACTAAAACTAAAGTCTATATTTAGGACTACCAACGTAGTCTTGCATTTCGATCTAGGTCATGCCACGAGCACATCGCTAAAACACACCGTTCAAACTGTACAGTAATTCTCACTCACGTATACCATTTACATGTGCTCGGTGGTGAAAGATGAGAGAACCTGCAGAATCAGTAGTTACACCATGAAGGTCGGGCATTGGTTGCAACGACATGTCTCGTAGAAAGGATTCATCTCTGCACGGCGTTGGAAATGTATCTAATGTATATATCCGAATTGAACTACTTCACTGACATACAAATTGAAGTAGTGTATGATTGAATTCGCTGAACCGAGCTGAGGTGGACGACTTCCATGTTACCTGATGGACGTGCTTAAATCTTTTACACACATTTCATGTTTGTGTCACATTGCTACAGATCCGTATAAACGTTTTTACTATCTCGACTCTTCCATAAAACTGTTTACTTCACTTTGTTCGATAGTTTAAAGGATTTAAAACAGTAAAATTCCAGATGTTAGTTACATCGGGTGCTAGTGCACGGTTTGTGTGGTACACTCGTACGCAGGGCGGAGCGCGCTGCAGAGATGAATCCGTTCCGCAGCGGGTACTCACGGTCACGTAGTAGACGCCCTCCCCGCCCTCTGCGCCCTCGCCGCCCTCCTCGAAGTCGATCGGCGTGCCCGAGTCGCCGCTGCTCAGCGAGCTCTCCGAGCCGCGCCTAGTCAGCTGCGTGCGGGTTCGATCCCGTAACGGTGATGGTGGATGGAAAGGTTGTTATGCACCCGAATTAGTCCAAACGATAGAACATGTTAAATGAATGACGTGCTTTAATAAATCACAAATAGAAACAGTCATTTTTGTTTTTGTTATAGTTAAGTTATTACAGTATACATGAGCAGTGCCGCTGTGGCCCCGGCGGTGCCGCCTTAGTGACGATGCGCCGTTCGGATGCGGACGAGAAGACGGTAAGTAATTGTGGCGGCATGCTAATGGCAAGTGGCTCGAGATTTTACCTGATCGCCGGTGGTGACCATCGTCTTGACCTGCTGCGTCAGCACACGTTGCTCCTGCCTCGTGGCAGAGGAAGTGAGTGTGTGCGCGACGGTCTTCTCCTCCATCTGCTGCGTCTTCGCCTTCGTGTCGAGGTCGTGGTGGGTGGTGGCGGTGCGCGTGGTGACCGCGCGCGCAGTTACGTACGGACTCTTTCCCTCCGGCTCTAAGCTTTCCGCCTACGGTTAACGCACAAACTAGCATGCATACACTACGTACAGGAGGACGCGGTGGTGGTGGTGGTTGTGGTGACGGTAGTGGCGGAGTACCGTGTGCGAACTACGTTAGCATTCACAACGACGACACAGTATTAGACCACTCGATGGATGAACGGAAAGAAATTAAATGAAAATAAAAAAACAACATTTATAAACAGGGTTGTGATAAACTCCCTCGTTACTGACAAGTTAATTAGTGAACGTAACGAACCTTGTTGGTGTGGGTCGAGAAGGTCACCTCGCCGGTGCCCAGGTTCTCGACCTCCTGCTCCACGTTATGCGTCACTCCCTCGTCGTTCTTAGTGAGGAGTTGCTTGGTGGTGGTCTTGACGACCACCGGCGGGGTGGGGGTCTTCTTCGATCGCTGCGAAACCGGGATCTTAGAGGACAAGGGGGTGCTAGACGAGACGTATCCCTGGTGCCGTATGTGCTCGCTCGTCGTGTACTCGGAAAAGGTCTTGGGTTCGTCGCCGCGCGCCGGGCTCTCGTCCTTGCCGAACGTGGAGAACTTGTGCGTGTTCACGGTCTGGATGTCGATGTTCGCGGGCAGGTCCTGCGTCTCCTTCTCGATCGTGTAGTTGCCGCTCTTGTCCGCGAAGTGCGAGGGGTCTATTTGCGAGTAGTGCAGGATCAGCTGGCCGGTGACCGGGTCCCGCACGGCCGTGCTCGGGTCTATGTCGCCAGAGTCCGGATCTATGTCGCCGTACTCGGTCTTTATCCTGCCGGTCACTGGGTCGATCTTACCGGACAGGGTCATCGTCTGCGTGACCGTGGTGCGCGCGCCCTTGAGCCGCGGGTCGTCCGGGTCCACGTCGATCGTTTCCCCAGTGATCGGATCAATGATTTGGTAAAGATAGACAGTCTTGGTCGTTATTATTCTCCCCGTTGTTTCGTCTATGGTGCACTCCCGCGGGTCTACCTCCTTCACGCGCCCTTTCTCGTCTTTTTGAGTTATCACGTAAATTTTAATTATAATCAGCCTACCAGTCCTCGGGTCGATTTTACCTAACTTGGTGTAGATTTCTCCGGATCCGGGGTCTACTTGTGACGCTGAATAAAGAGGCTGATTATCCTCGTCCAGTTCTCCGGTGGCCGTGTAAATTTGTCCGTTAATCGGATCTACTTTGATAAGCGTTTTGTCGATTTCTGTAGTTCTCACAATAGTTCCAGTTTTCGGATCAAGACGCCCGTAAATAGTGATGATGTAACCGGTAACAGGGTCAATTTGTCCTGCAGTGTAAAGAACTTCACCGTTTTGTGGATCTTTCGGACCGGCTATCCAGATTTGATTAGTTTTCGGGTCGACTTTGACGTTTCTGGGATCGTTCGAGACGATCTGTTTGCCAGAAACGGGATCCACTTTATTTCGGATAATTCGTAAACAGATTAACCTACCGATATCTTTGTCGGGTTTACCAGATTTGGGATTCACTTGACCACTCCTGAGTAGGAACTGTCCAGTGACAGGGTCAATATTAAGCTCTTTGCTTTCAAATTTACCAGTTTTAGGGTCATTGTATGTTACAGTACCTTTTAATAGATCGATCTGACCATACTTTGTATCGATCTTGTTATTGTCAGGATTAAATTGACCCGTTGTACTTTCGATTACGGAATGTTTAGGTTCTATTATACCTTTCTTTGAATCTACTTTACCAACAAATGTAGTGACTTCCACAACAGGATCAATGTGGGTTCCTACGACAAGTACTTGACCTAGTTTTGGATCAAGTCTACCAGATTTCGGATCAACGACGCCGACGATTGTAATCTGGCCATTATTTTCATCAATTGTCACAGGTTTAGTGTCTTGTGCTCCTGATGGGTCAGTCACAAAAATAACACCATTCGATGGATCTATTACGCCATATTTAGTTGAAATATGGCCAGTCTCCGCGTCAACTTTTCCTTTAGTATGTTCTATAGAACCACTTTCTATATCCACTTTGCCTGTTCTCGGATCAATCGCTCCAGTTATAGTCGTTATTTCTACGAGAGGATCATCTTGCTTAGCCACACTTAGTATCATACCTAAGTTAGGGTCTGCTTTACCGGTTTTCGGATCGACTGCACCAGATGGTATAAATATTTGACCGGTTTCGGCTAATACGGAACCTTCTTTGGTCTTTCTCTGGCCGGAGATATCTGTTACGACTATATTACCATTATTTGAATCAAGAACACCGTATTTAGTTTCAATCTGGCCATTAGGATCTAGAATACCGGTTATGTGCTCAACTTCTGCTGTGCTTAAATCTGGTTTTTTAGTTTTGGGGTCCACTTTAGTAAATATAACCATAATTTTAACAATCTTTCTTTTAGGCGGTGCGGGTGGCGCGCTTGTAGGTTTGACCGGAGGTGTTTTCGAAGCTGGTGTTACTGATGTTATAGGTGAAGCTTTCTGTGCTTGGCTGCTAATGGGTGATGATGTCTTTACTGGCGACTTTAACGGCGTCTGAACAGATGCCTGAGTAGGAATCTTAACCGGAGATACGATTTGTTTAGCTGGGGAGATGCTTGCCCTCTGTGTTATAGGTGCTACTTTAGATAATATGTTTTGCTTGTCAACAATCGCCAGTTGCTGGGCGAATGAAGGTTCATGCTTTCCTGTGGAGGGGTCTATTACTGTTGTTGTTACTATAAAGTTTCCAGTTTGAGCATCGATATCTGCTTGTTTCAATTCCTGTTTTCCCGTAACAGGGTCTTTATACAGTATTTGTCCCGATCTCGGATCTATGATACCGAAATCTGTATGTATTTTACCATCTTCAACACTGACATAACCTTTGGACGCTTCGACGGATCCAGCGGCAGCGTCTACAGATTTTGTCCTAGGGTCATATTTACCTGTTATCATAACAAGACGAATTTCGCCTTTAGCAACTGGTTTAGTGTAAGGAACAACTTTTTTGCTCACTATACTATATTGTTGGACCATTGTTGGATCTACTTTCCCGGTACGGGGATCAATAACTTGGTTTGTTACTAACAAATGCCCAGTTGTTGGATCCACGTTAGCTTTTTTAACATCTTTCATACCTGTTACCGGATCAATTAATGTTATTTCACCAGTGATGGTATCAATTGTGCCAAGTTCCGTCGTTATTTTACCATCCGGTGTAACCGCAGCACTAACAGTATCTACAAATCCTTGATTTGGATCAATCTTCTTCGTCCTTGCATCATATTTAGTTGTTATTATAACCAAATGTATTTCTCTTGGCACAGGCTTAGTATCTTTATCAACAATGCTTAGATGTTGTGCGAGAGTGGAATCTGTTTTTCCTGTATTTGGATCTATAACCCCAGACGTAAGAATTAAATGACCAGTTTTAGGATCCACGAGGGCATGTTTTACTTCTGTTTTACCGGTTTTCGGATCAACTTGTTCAATTTTACCCGTCTTTGGATCGACAACACCGTAATTAGTATGTATTCTTCCATCAGCTGCTACTAATCCCCGTGAGGTTTCAATATGGCCGTTAGGGTTATCTAATCTTTTGTTTTTCGAATCATACTTGGCTGTGATCACTACTAATTGTATTTCTCTACCAGGAACAGAGGCAAAAGTGTCCTTCGGTTTTTCGACAACACTTAATTGTTGTCCTAGATTTGGATCTACAGTTCCAGTGACCGGATCTATGACGCCCGCTGTAAGCAACAGATTTTTTGTTATGGGATCTACAGATGCTTTTTTAACATCTTTTTTCTTAGTAATAGGATCAATGTAAGTAATTTGTCCAGTAACTGGATCAATTACTCCAATATCTGTATAAATTTTTTCGTCAACGCCTACAGTGCCTGAAATCGTATCGATGTGTGGGTTGGTCAGGTCTATTTTCTTATTCTTTTGGTCATATTTTGATGTTATTATTACTAAATTTATGTATCTTTCAAATACTCGTTGTGGCGTAACTTTATCAACAACGAAAAATTGCTGCGCAAGAGAAGAATCGGTTTTTCCAGTTTTAGGATCTACCACACCAGTAGAAAGAATAAAATGTCCTGTTTTCTTATCAACAACAGCCTGTAATGTTTCATGTTTGCCAGTTTTTGTGTCTCTTTGTTCTATTTTCCCTGTCTTCGTGTCTAGGATAATATCATTGCAATGTATTTTCCCATCGTTTGAAATAATACCAGGTAAATTTTGCACTTGTCCATTAGGGTTGTCTAATTTTTTATTTTTAGGATCATATTTACTAGTGATAATTACAAGTCGTATTTCTTTTCCAAGCACCGCGGGTGCAATTTCGGTACTTTTGCTCACAACGGATAGTTGTTGGGCTAAATCTGAGTTAACTTTTCCTGTCTGTGGGTCAATAACCCCCGACGTTAAAAGGAGATTTCCAGTTTTACCATCAACTACTGCTTTTTTTACATCTTGCGTGCCTGTGGTTAGATCGACAATGGTTATTTGGCCAGTATTAGGATCGACTGTACCAAATTCTGTATAAACTTTATCGTCATCTTTAATTATTCCTGGTACAGAGTCAACGTGGGCATCAGCAATGTCCATTTTTTTATGCTTGCCGTCATATTTAGAGGTTATTATGACTAAGTTGACGTGTTTTTCGGGAGAGATTTTATATGTGCCTTTTTCGATTACAGACCATTGTTGAGCAAGGGAGGAATCTGTCTTTCCCGTCTTCGGATCAGTAACGCCAGTAGCAAGAATAAAGTATCCAGTTTTGGGGTCAGCAGTAGTCTGTTTGATTTCTTGCCTTCCTGTTACTGTATCGAAATGTTCTACTTTACCTGTTTTCGGATCTAGAATACCGAAATTGGAATGAACTTTACCATCAGAAGAAACAATGGCTCTTGATATATCGACGTGCCCATTAGGGTTATCTAATCTTTTATTTTTAACGTCGTATTTATTTGTAATAATCACTAATTGAACTTCTTTACCAGGTACAACTGCGAAAGTGTCTTTAGGTGTGTTAACTATGCTTAATTGCTGACCTAATGTGCTATCGAGTTGTCCACTTCGAACGTCAATAACACCTGAAGTTAATAACAAGTTACCCGTTTTACTATCAACTGCTGCTTTCTTAACTTCTTGTTTGCCTGTCACAAGATCTGTTACTGTAATATGTCCTTTACTTGGTTCTATCACTCCAAATTCGGTGTAAATTTTGTCATCAATGTCCACGGTTCCAGGATAGGTATTTACGTAGGAAGTAGATAAGTCTAATTTTTTTGATTTAGGTTCATATTTAGCTGTTACAACAACTAAGTTTACCCGACGCTCCGGCATTTCTTTCGGAGCATCTTTATCAACTATACTCAATTGTTGAGCGAGTGATGAATCCACTTTACCAGTTTTCGGATCTATTACACCGGAAGTTAAGATAAAACTACCGGTTTTTGGATCGGCAACGGCCTGCTTAGAATCACGTTTTCCAGTCTTAAGATCGGTGAAATGGATTTTTCCGGTGTTAGGATCTAATATACCAAAGTTTGAGTGGACTTTGCTGTCTTTATCGCTAATTATTCCTTGAGATATCTCAACGAAACCATTCGGTGTATCCAATTTTTTATTTTTTGCATCATATTTACTTGTTATTGCTATAACTTGCGCGTCTTTACCAGAAACTGTGGCAAAAGTAGAAATCGGTTTGTCTACGATACTGTATTGTTGTCCTAACGTCGTGTCAAGCTGTCCAGTTCTAGGATCAATAACACCGGAAAGTAAGAGGATATTTCCTGTTTTCGGATCAACAGCGGCATTTTTTATTTCTTGTTTACCCGTCTTTGTGTCGGTAACTTGAATGTCACCAGTTCTTGGATCTATAATACCATATTCCGAATATATTTTACCATCAGCGCCACTTAAAACTCCTTTAATAGAATCAACGTGAGCAAATGTTGGTTCCAGTTTCTTATTTTTGATATCATATTTGCTTGTTATCACTACTAATCTAACTTCCCTGTTGGCCTTCGTCGCATCCTTCTCTACTATACTAAACTGCTGTCCAAGTGACGAATCAACTTTTCCCGATTTTTGATCCACAACACCTGTTGTTACCAAAATATTACCGGTCTTTTGGTCCACATATGCCTGTTTTGGATCTTGCTTTCCAGTTTTAGGGTTGACGTAATCTATTTTTCCAGAACGTGGGTCTATAACACCATAGTTAGAATGCACCGTGCCATCGGTTGCAACAATAGCTTTAGAAACATCTACATGCCCATGTGTTGGGTCAAGTTTCTTATGTTTCCCGTCGTACTTACTTGTTATAACAACTAAGTCAACTTCTCTGCCAGGCTTAGCTCCAACTTTATCTTCAGACTTTTCTACGAAACAATACTGCTGTGCTAAAGTAGGATCAATTTTTCCTGTTTTTGGATCAATAACGCCGGATGTGAATAGAATGTGACCGGATTTTGAATCTACGTGACCGTTTTTAACTTCTTGTTTGCCGGTAGCAAGATCCGTGTAGTTCACTTGACCCGTCTTAGTGTTTATTAATTCAGTTTCTGTCTGGATCTTACTGTTAGGTTTATTTAATAAACCTTTGGTAACAAATATCGTTCCGTTGGCATCATCAAGTTTTTTTGTTTTAGGATTATATCTTCCTGTTATAACGACGATTTGTATTTCGTTCTCTCTTTTAGTGATTGGTACAGCCGCAGCTACAGGTACTTCATGATGTGCTCTCTCTGCGTCTAATAGAGCAAGGGTTGGGTCTATGAGATGTTTAGGTCCCTTTGCTTGTTCTTTCAATGCGGCTGACTGTACGTAATCAATACCGGGTGTTTTTAATTTATTTAGATCATCGGGTGTTTTTCGTTTTTCAGCACTTTCTGCTACCTTTTTATCTTCACCGGGAGCATAGTTAAATGCAAGCCCTGCTTTCCTAGTCGTTGGACTCTGACTTTCGTCGGGATTTCTTTGCTTATCATCGGAAATGGGTTCCTTTTCGTAACTGAAAGCACCTTGTATAAAGGGTTTAGTGCGTGTTGGACTTTTTTCTGTATCTGTGTATTCGTAAGGCTTAGTGAAGCTAGGTTTTCCATCTTTGATCGGGCTTTTATCAGCAGAACTGTCCAAATTAGAACTATCGATTGATGTATCGAGTACGGCGACTTTTGTTTTAGGGTCTTTTAGTTTCTTATCTTTGTCTTTAGGTGATTTGTCTTTAGGAGATTTGTCTCTAGATTTGGGCGATTTGTCTCTAGATTTTGGTGATTTGTCTCTAGATTTTGGTGATTTATCTTTATCTTTTGGTGATTTCTCTTCTTTTGGTGATTTTTCTTTTCTGCCGCCGAAAAGTCCAAATCCACCCGCCTTTTGTAGATAGGATTAATAGGAAGAGAGGGGAAAAAAGAAAAACAACACAGTGATAAAATAATCGTATAAAGTAAATGATAAAGTTTTCGTTAAAATATGTTGAATTTGATACTGTCAAATAACTGAATACAATAAAGTGTGGAAGAACAAAAATGCAATATCCCAATGCATGCTTCCTCTAATTGCATATCTAACACATATATTTACAGAGATTGTATAATACACAGACAACTACATTCGGACGAAATCCCACTGTTGGGTTGTGTGAACGACGGCTGAACTTATCTACCATTCTTGCTTTTTGCACTGAACAAAACATGTGTTTGGCTAAAGATAAAATACTCACCTTTGACTTTTTAGGTGTTTCCACATTGTTAGTGATGCCGGGGTCGCTGGTTGTGTCTGTGCCTGTCGACATGTGAACAATCATTTATTAGGGAAAAAGTGCTGCAGTAGGTTATATTATTATCTACGTTCGTTCTCTTTTTAAGAATACTTCAAATGTCTTTTTGGAGCAGACTATAGGCTTGCTTCGTAACATGGACATTAACCTAAATTTAATTCCGTATTCATAGTAATATTTTTTGACTAAGATGGTTTATACAAAACCGGTGCCCGGCGACCCTCACAATGAAATTTTTTTGTCTTATTAATACTACTGTACTACTTTGTCTAGACCATAATAGTTTTTAAATATTTTTTTCTGGCGATAGGTGTAAGCTAACCATTTTCAGCAGGCTTTCTCTCGGTCAGTTTCTTTTCCTCTTTAGGCGGCGCTGTGGGCATCACCTTCACGGCACCCGGTGGCGGCTTCTGAAATAGTTAAGTCCTTCATATATACAGAAGTACATAAATATTTTTTAGTTACCCTTTCTAAACTCTATATAACCAATTTAAATACTAGCAAACGGCTTAAACACAAAATGTGAAATGTTTAATGTAGCTAAAACGTTTTTTAAGTAAATTGTCTATAAGTATCTCAATAAGCGTGCATCTTAATCAGCTACTTGTTTGTATTACTAGTGCATATAAAAAACTACTAAGTCTTAATCTAAACAAAATATACTATTTAAGCACTACATGGTGTCTACTGCAAAATCCTATAAGAATCCGAAGTTTTAGCTTGTGATTGAATAAGACAACATGAAAATCATGAGTTTATGGAATGATTATATTTCGCACATTAACACCCATTTTTGTGAAATAAATATGACGTTTGTTTAACTGTGGACGTCCATCCATTCGGATAACAATATTGATGCACTGCGATTAGAAATTTAAGAATTAGCGGCACACTATAGTGTAACATTCAATTTGAAATCTTACTATAATCTTATTAAGCAAATTAATTCATTTCGCATATTGATATTACACAAATTTCGACCAAAAAAAAAAAAAAAGAATAAAAATTGAAAATGTTTCCGAACACAAATTTTCCGCAGGTTAAGCGAATCAAACAAAGCGCACACCCTGCAGTAGAACCTTTAAACATCGCTAATCTCCCCTACTAATGCAAGCCAGTGTACGTGTATACATTAGATGTATGAGGAGGCACCTTCTCCAGGCGCTCGGCGAGGTACTCCCCCTCAAGGGAGCTGGCGGAGGAGGCGCTCGCGGTCCCCCCGGAGCGGCGACGCAACTGATCCGAGCGGCATGCGATACGGACAAGGGTTAATGAACGAGCCGTCGGAGCGCAGCGTCGCAGGTGCACGACTGCATCAGCACGCGCTACCATCGCGTACTTTACAGTGATGGTCGTACCCGACAGTATGTATTACATGTTTAGATCCGATGATGACGTAATGGTGCCGTGATAGCCGAGTGGTTTGGGACCCCGGCCTCCGATTCGGAGGTCGCGGGAACGAATCCGGCGCGCACCGATGACTTTTCTAAGTTATGTGCGCTTTAAGAAATTACATATCACTGGCTTTATCCGCCAACCTGCACTTGGCCAGCGTGGTGGATTATGGCCAAAACTCTCTCCATAAGGAGAG
>DWHU01000879.1:0-15163 GCA_018247975.1 Parides photinus | reverse complement strand
AAGGAATAAATGTTACGTATAAAAAAAAAATCGTGCTTTTCTTTATAACAATATTTATGGCAAGACTAAGTATATACTATTCAAAGAGCGAGTTTAAGAGTTTTTGAAGAGACTTTCCTTAAACCTATAGTTAGGATTATATAAATATTTTTTCACTTTTCTTACTCCTAAGCAATTCTAGTGTATGTTTAGTATATAATCTTTTAATAATTTTTTTGTAGTATAAATTACACCTGTGTGCACCGGAATTATAGCCACTTTTTTAAAAATCTCTCAACCACATGCATACCGGAAGAAACACCGTACTGGAATAAGTAGTGCCTTTGCATTTATGCTTATGTATGCAATATTTCTAGTATAATATGTGTGCATTAATAAATGATTCTAGCGCACACTCTAATAAATTATTTCGAAAGTACGAATCCATTTGGGGACCTCTTTATTAGGTTAATTGGTTAAAATAATACGTACCGAGTATACCTTGCGGGAACTCGGTGATTAAGAATAACAATAAAACAGCCACAAGCATTTTGGTCGTACGGTCGGTCCTCTTCTCGGCTTTGGACCGTTTCGTGCACTTCTTCGTGAACACGTTGCCGTTTTCATTGGCCACGACGTCCGCGGGGCAGGCGTTGTAACCTTTCAGTGCTTTCTTTCTACTATTGGCTCGATACAAAACTCTTATCAACCAAGCGCTGATAATCGTTAATATGAAACACGGTAACATTTTTATAAATACAGCGTGCACCCAAAAGTTAAGCTGGTACGAGAATCCTTCGTAGTTTGATGAATCGACGTAGTATACTTTCGATGCTACCTTACTTGCTGTTTTGTCGAATGAAACCTCTTCATGTATTGTGAACACCTGAAAAGAAAATAAACCTCTCTCAAGTGTTTAAATTAAAAGAAAACTCAGAGGAGTACAGAGAAATTAAATACAGGAGGAGAAAATAGTAAGAGCTACAGTTTTCCGTAGAACGTACTCATATTCATATATCCGATGAATATGGGTGCATACCCCTGAATTCGCAGAACCCACGAATGATATCGCACCCACTAACAGGATATGCAAGTTAGTCTATAGTTGATAATACATCAGGATTAGCAGTTTAATATTATGCACATTGACCTAAAACACAGCTGATATTAAAATGCCAAATATGATCCAGAAGCGGCAGTGGTGTTATCCTTTATCCTTTTTATTGCTCTTATATTTAACTTCCACTGTTAGAGAATGGATAGTAATACTTACAAAATAGGAAGGTATGCATAGAAGAGGTGGCAGAAGAAAGCTTATTAAAATAGCCATTGAGCAACGTCGGTCAGTACACAGAGACGGACCATACGACGGGTATCTGAAAGGGTCACAACTTTAAATGACACTCGAAGTGAATTTACATTAAAAAGTAATTAAGAAGTATAATTTTAGTCGTCGTAGAAACCTTTTCAACGCTTTTCAAAGGATTTAATCAAGAAACAGCTACGTAGCGTAGTTTGATACAATTTTAAACTGTATTTTCAATGATAAATTTCTAAAGAACATTAATAAAAAAAAAGTTGTTACATGCATTTGCCAAATATGTACATAATGGATAATTTATTTCCTAAATAATAAGTAAATATCTCTGTAATGTAAAAAATAAAGAAATTTTACATAATTCACCGCAGAAAAATTGCCTGCTCTAGACATTTTCTTTTCGCTTCATTTGCATTTCTTTAAGATAACATTTCTTTTTAGCCTTCAATGAACTGTATCAGTTCGGTTGACATTCAATAATACAAATAACAAATACGAATAGAAGTAATTTTTTCCCTTAGGTATCGCTTAAAATAAAATTTAACATCTCCGTTGTTTGTTTCTTTGGCCGATTCACATATATATAGATATCACATTATGACCAAAAAGCAATTGAAATTTTTCAAACCCCAAACTTTTTATAAATTAAGTACATTTATTCTTATTAAAATAAATACCTGTCATCATTTTCTAGAAAATGTTTTTTCGTACAAACCTTAATTTGGTTGAATTATGTTTTTATTTGACTAAGAGATGAAACGACGAAGTTAACTAGAATAAGTAAATATAAATTTACTAATCCTTTAGCATTTTTAACAGCAACGGTTTTTAATTTCATATAATATTAAATGACAACGAGGGTAAAGAAAAAGCATGTTCGCCTAGAACACCAAATTTATGACCACTTGATCACAGAGCTGGTGGTTCATGTGATGGTAGAACACGTCTTAACCAGTTTGAGAGCTTTTTTAACAACAGATTGGAATTATAATGCTGTGTTACAAGACAAACTAGTTATAAAATAAAAGATTAGGCTTAATTCGCTTTTCACTTACTTGATCGCTATATACCGCCATATAGCAAGTGATAACGTGAGGAGTATAGACGCAGTGTGCAACAGTTGTGTAAAATGCATATGAAAGAGCATATATACAGCCCAGGTATAAGGTCTCTCTTCCTGTCTTGGCAGCAACTGCAAATGTAAACAAATATAAACTGAAAGAGTTGATATAGTTATAGTCGGCATACGTACTTAAAATATAAGTATCATTGAGTGAAGATATCTAAAAAGTCTTGAAATTTGTATCACATAAATATTAATAATTTATTAAGCTTAAAACTATCTAACAATACCAAAATCGATTAACTTTCAGGAAAAAGATAACATTTTATTAGTTATATCTTTGAAAACATAAATTTTTGGATAGGATGTACTGTACATTAATTGACAGCAAATGAGCTATACATTCACTACTAAAGCTTAATACACTTATTACCGATCATAGAAATATATGACAAAAGTCAATTAGTTATTATAATTGCCTAATTTCCTCTTAATTTACATAAACAGGTCAACTAATGTTCCCACTGCAGGGACTCGGGGCCTTCTTTCATAATGAGAGAGTTGTGGCAATCCACCACGCTGGCCAAGTGCGGGTTGGCGAATAAAACCAGTGTTATTTAATTTCTTAAAACGCATGTAGCTCAGATAGTGATCAGGTTAACTACTCGGATAAGACGGCTCTTCTTACAATTTATATTCATTATTTAGTTACGTATTTTTCAACTTACCATGTACCTATAGATAGAGAAGGGTACATACTCCATCATTACGAAAACGTCAGCAACGGCGAGCCACTTGAGAAGACGATTAATAGGTGCTGCGGCGAGATCGCGGCGAGTCAACACAGCTACGTTTACTGTATTAGCTAAAGTACCGAATAGGCAAATCTGAAATAAACACCATAAGTTATTATAATCCATAGTTATCAATCAGTACTGTTCCAACCTCAAATACATATCAATACACGTCACCTACCTTAAATATTCTACATAATGCAGGTCGACTTGTAAATAAAGTGTAATAGTATCTATTCGATATATTGTCACTTTTTAATGTTCGTAAAGATATTTTAAAATTACAATAATCGTAATGTTTGAGTGATTTTACTACACGATTGTTAATCGAAAAATATGCTACAGAAAAACTTATTATTAGTTATTTACTTGTTTTCACTAACACAAAACGAATTTATACTATTTCTAATATCTTAGAGACATCTATTATACATTCGTACGGTATAATTAAAACAACGGATCTTTGATTACAAAGGAAAGTAATGAGGGTATTTTTATATACAGTAGCAATGCTTGGAAATAACATTTGACAGAATTCATAACACGGAGTTAAGAGTAATTTAAACGTGTATACATTGTTGTACCGTGATAGCCTAGTGGTTTGGGACCTCGGCTTTCCGATTCGGAGATCGCGGAATCGAATCCGACGCGCACCGATGACTTTTCTAAGTTATGTGCGCTTTAAGAAATTAAATATCACTGGCTTTATCCGCCAACCCGTACTTGGCCAGCGTGGTGGATTATGGTCAAAAACTCTCTCCATTAAGACAGAAGGCCCCGAGTCTCAACAGAGAGAATATTTAGTAGGTTGAAAAAAAAAATAGTATTTGCAATATTATGCTTGATGGCAGTAGAAAGTCCGTTGAATATCAACATCTACATGGTATTCTACTGTGACAGAAACATTAGATAATAATAACAAAGTCTTACTAGTAAGCTGACGTAGCCATGGATACCGTTGTACGCAACAACAACATCCCGAAATCCTCCTGAACAGTAATCGAATCGATCGCACTCTTTGATCACAGAAATATTGTATCTGTTCCTCCAATTTTCTAATGTCCTCAGAAACTCATTTATTTTGGTGCTGTGGTTGTTTCCATGTTTTAATATAGAATTTATTTGAGTGTCATAAAATATACTTTCGTTGAATGTGAGGTTGCTGTCGTTAATGTAACGGGAATCATCGTCGGCCGGCATTGTTATCTGGATACGGTTCCTTGTTCATCCCTCAGTTTTATAAGTCATTATTATATTCTACACTGGATAAAATTTCAGTTTTCAATTCTGCAACAAATACAACTAATAATTATGATGTCTGTACCGTAGTATCAAGTTCAATCAACAAATTTTGACTTTAAAATGTGAAAAGAGAAGGTAAAGAAAGAGTCCTAATTCGCAATAGTATCGATACTTGTAGAGCTGTAGTGTAAATATTGTATGGTTTTTTTCACGGCTTGAAAGTAAGTAGTTAAGCATAAGGTGGAAAAACAGTCTATAACATTTTTATTGCTAAAAAAATATATTTCATGTCTTCCTTTTAGTATTTTATAGTAAAGAAACTATAAACATTTCAATGTAAATACTTTTCAGTTATTGACGTTGACGTAAATATTTTGTTAACGCCAAGCTTTTAATGTTTCGGCCAAGTCCAGTAAGAGTTTATACGATGTGAATATTTAAACTATAAACAAACATTCCAGCATGTTACGAAATTCGAGTTTATAGTTAACAAATTATTTATTTGACTTCAATAAAATACTAAAACGTTCAACATTAGTACCTATTACTAGTAAATTTGAACAAGAAGTGGATTAACCACACTCAGCGTAGAATAATGACATGAATTCATAATACAAAGAAACTTACTCTGTAAATAACAGTCAAACAATTAAATTCTCTACTTTAATTTATAATAACTAAAATAATAAATACCCATGGAAAATTTTACATAATTAAATTAGATTTTTTGTTAAGAAATTGTCTCTTGTTTAAAAATAATGTCGTAAGTATTTTGAAATTCGTAATATAAGACAATATATTTTTTAAGACAGAGCATCGTCAATCGAAATTGTGATATAAATAAATAAAAAAATTATAAAACTACTTTCCGAGATGATTAATCGCTATTTTACAGCAGCTCCTTTATAGTAGTCACTTTAAAGGGCTTTATAGCCCTCTTTAACTTTGACTTACAAACTTTGCACGAAGAGTTTCAAAGACTCTTGAAATTTAATTAATTACATTGAAACCTTTAAAGACCTTAAATGTATCTATCTATAGTATTGAAGGGTCTGCTTGTTCCCTCGCCAGTATTCAAACGAATCTTCGTAATTAACAACCAACAGCTCCGTTAATTTATTCTAATTTAATTACAAATGACTTTAACTTAAGCAAATATTTATATACCGTTTAATAGTTATTTTTAGAATCTGTCAGTAGGTTGTTTTAACATCACTTACTGGAGCTGTTTATGAGATGTTATTCTTAAACACATTTAATATCAGAGTTCTATGAAAAACCGTACCGATGACCTTCTTATCAAAAATAAATATATTAAATTTAATATTGTATGTATTTATAAAACATTGTATTACCTTAACAACACTTTATGAAAACACACACTATGATAAGTTTTAGTTATAATTTCACTTTCGAACACAATTATCAACGTTGCAATAAAAAAATTGTTAGTGATGTTCGTCAACCTATTCGGAAGGTGGTTAAGTATTAACTAACATAGATGATGGTTCATAATAAACGCAACTACATTATTATAATACTTTTATATGTATAACCATTCCCCTATTCGTCATTTCATTTGTCCTAATTCATGACTAACAAATATCACAGGTATTTTTTTACTTACAGTCATTATTGTCGGTAAATTCGTAAATTGAAACGCTAAGAATTAAACTATCCGAAAAATATGAATTTGTTTGTTAGATTATTTACGTTGTAATAAAAAAAACTAAAACGACGAGTAATAAGGAAAACACGGACAAAGCAAGGGTCTTTATATTTTTGTGTATCAAACACATTTCGGAATAAACTCTTGCCGAATCGTCAATGAATTTGAACACGATTCTGATTTTATAGTCTCCGTGTTTTACTTCGAGCAATAAACGTTTTTATTTACAGCAAATATAGAATTAAACTGTTTACAAGAAATAATCTAATATGATTATTATAGATTATTGTCTATATATTTCTAATGTTAAATCCAACTTTTTATGAAATACGATAATGAACATCTAAATGGCGATTCTTTTGGTATAGTTGTCAATATAAAAGACGAACTTTTAAATGCATACACAAGGTAATAATCGTCGTTAATAGATTAAACATACAAGATAATGTTAAATGTAAATTATGTCTTAGAAAGTTTGTTAAATATTGTTAAAAATGTGTAAAAAGGAGCAAAACAATAAGAGGTTGAAGTCGGGAGAAGGATAAAATAAAAAAATATAGAAAACTTGCTCAGCCTAAAGGCTATTTGTTTGGCTTAAAGCATGAAAGAGTCCTGCTTATACTCCTAGGCAATAAGTTGTGGAATTTAGGCAATAATACGGTTTCTTTAAACCCGTATGGCTTGCTTCCTATCTACCACAATAGTATTAGTGTCCCTGCTACTAATATGAAGTAAATAGAGTGAAAGCGTATTGCTATCTTTCACCTTATTGATATTTAACATCATATCTAATTAAAATCAAACGATAATTCATTACATGTAAAATATAGGTACTAACCTGATTACGACTAACCTGACGACGTACTAACGTGATAACCTGATTGTTGACACGACAGTTGGAAGCAGTGTTTTCGCTGTTATTGAAAAGAGGTTTAAAAGAATTCTGTTAATTGCTTGAACTAGGTTTAAATTAAGCTTTGATTCAACTAATTTACACTAACAAGATATTGAAGAAGTAGAACTGGGTCACCGTTTCGCGACGTGGCCCGACCTATCCTAAGCGTAATTACGTGAACAGCAATAACACCGATGCAGTCATCAGAACGGAGCCGCTGGTTTGTAATTAAAAGGTATTAGGAATGTTATTCATCGTGTTTTACCGCTGCGTCACGCAAGTTCGTGTGATTTACGATATCGACAAAATTCTTGCGTACTTTCCCTAAAACAATTATATTCATTATAAACATATGCAACATTGAGATGTAGCAGTATGCGATGCGTCTGCCAATAACAGTGTGGCACTATTTAGAATCGTATACACAGAGACACACCACACTACGCACGTCTTGAGACATAGTATGTAAAATCTTGTTACCCCAGTAATTTCACTAACTACAACTCACTTCAAACCGGAGCAGAGTAATATTTGCACATTACTCTGCTTGTACAGAGACAGTCTTCGGCATCAGATACATATGTCCAGGAACAATAATCTATTCTTTTATACATTGATTCTATAAAAAGTTAACAGTATTGCACATAGCAGCACAACAATTATACAAAGTTTTCTGTTTTTGTCGCCAATGGGATATCACGACCTCAATTTTATACAATACAAATAGCACGAATATGGTGGAAAGCGAGCTCGTTTTAGGAATTAACGGAAACTATAACATAGCTTTATTTTATAATCAAATCTAAAAAATAAAAATCTGTCATTTCCGGTCATATCCCGCCATGTCCTAGCATGCCCCATCACGACTCGTTATGTCCCGTCATGACCGGTATTGTTCCGACATGTCCCGTCATGTCTCGCCATGTCCGGTAACGTCCCGTCATGTGCGGTCATGTCCCATCATGTCCGGTCATGTCCCGTCATGTCCGGTCATGTTCCGCCACGACTCGTCATGTCCCGTCATGTCTATTCAAGTCCGGTCATGTTCCGTCACGACCCGCCATGTCCCGTCATGTCACGACATGTCCGGTTATGTCCCGACATGTCTGGTCATGTTCCGTCACTACCCGTCATGTCCCATCATATCCCGACATGTCCGGTCATGTCCCATCACGTCCCGACATGTCCGGTCATGTTCCGTCACGACCTGACATGTCCCGACATGTACGGTCATGTACAGGTATCACCTATAAAAGTTAAATTACTGAAACTTATCAAAGGGACAACAACCGCAAGTGAATCATTTGTTTTTTTTTAAATTTACATGCATTTTTACGAATATAACGTAAACGTAAGGGCATAATAATGTAGTTTTACTCTACTAAGAGATCGTCAACATGATATAAAAGTTTATATCGATGCCCGGGCATTGTTCTTGCAAAGTTGCGAAAAATTACCTAAGTAATTCCTATTAAAAAATTTACAAATTACAAATACTGTTTCTTAGTAAAGCCTAATTATCCTAAAGTGAGTCTTTCTGGTAATAAGATGAAAAGTATTTAAAATAACGTGGCAGTAGTGAAGAAAGGCATAAAGTATTGTGCTTACTGTGATAATTAAAAAGTACAAAGCAAAAGTTACAAACAAAATGAGTTGTATTATGCTCAGAGTTTTTAAAGAATAATACGACAATTATTATAAATAAAATAAAGGTTTTGAAAAGTAAAATTTATGTCAACAAAATTTTACTGTTATAAAATATATATAAAAAAAAAACTACTCACACCGCGTCTTTTAAATAATGGCTACGATATAAGTAGAAATCATGACATACTCTTTTAAATCTTACACCATTGTTTTTCTACCGGACTCCTGTCGTGTTAGGTTCTCATGTTTCTTCGCGTATGTTGTTGCTTCACAAATATAAAGTTACTAAAAGGTTGTTCATTGTTGAAGAACGACAGAATCATAATAATCCCTAATGTATTTCCACCTACACGCCCTCGCCTATAATCTAATTCATACTATAAATAATCTACGTCTTATATTTTGTACACGTTTAGGGATATAAAAAGATTCATTAATGTCCGATTGCATATTTTATGGAAGCTGCTAAGAATAATATCATACGTAACAGTCACTGTGTCACT
Source organism: Parides photinus (assembly GCA_018247975.1). Lineage (NCBI taxonomy): Eukaryota > Metazoa > Arthropoda > Insecta > Lepidoptera > Papilionidae > Parides > Parides photinus. The sequence continues at coordinate 6,053 of DWHU01000879.1, read as the reverse complement.
TGCAAATTCTTCTCTTAATCTTAACGTAACAATGTTTTTCTTGTAATTCTAATATAAATTATATAATACAAATGCTTTCACTCTTGTGACAAGTCTACTAAATATGTAGTGTTTAGTGCATAATATAACTGTCTCGTCTTAATAGACAAGCGAGATTCCAACGTCTACGAGTTGAATTATTATAAGCACTTGAAACCATCCGTTGGCAGTGACAAATTGACAAGGGATGAAGTATAATCCATTTTCTAATAGATTATTCTTGTGAGAAATTGTATTTATGAGATTCAATTCATCCGGAGATAAAAGCATTTGTGCTTAGTTTCAGCTTATTTGTATTTAATCACAAACAAGTGAAAATAAATTTTTAAAGCTTCAGTAACGAAGTAAGTTGGAACAGATTAAGTGTAAACAAAAGATTCAAATAATGCCAGTTTCATTGATATATATTTAGATGAAATTGTTTACTTTACCGGAGATGTTAAGAGTCTGTTTAAGACTTCATTTTGATTATTGATATGTTTTATTTGTATTTGTAACATTACATCGGTATACAATTATTTTCTGCTATTAAATAAATAATTCAAATATTATAAACAAATAAAAAAAATCTCAATTAGCCTTATACTTTATCTTTTATTACTAGGAACGTATGTAGGTAGTAAATAATAAATTGATCAAACGGGACACAATGTTAATAAAAAGATCTTGGATATGAATTGTAAAAGTTATTATTCGTTTCTTATATACATAATATACATATAAGAAATTTTTGACTGGCCAATTAGCTCAGTTATTAGTGTACCTGACTACTAAGAGGTCGTGGGTTCGATTCCCGCCACGAACAATATTTGTTCCGAATCTCGGTGTTTTCTATGTATGATGTGTGCATATTTATAAAAAAAATGATTTAAGTAGTCTATCAGCTATCCCCATAACATATCCCACCCATAACATAAGCGAGTATACTCTGCTTACTTTTGGACTAGACAGTGTTGTGTGAATTGTCGAAAGACATTTAGATTTAGATATTTCTTTAAACGTTATCGTTAATTTTCAGTTTTATTTATTATATTAATATATGAACAAAAAACTCCATTACAGAAAGCACTGTCAGGGTGATATGAATTACATACTATAAAGGAGGCAGACAGGCAGAAATAAGTACTGCTATGACTTTCACAAAGACAGTTTCTACAATAAAGATTGCCTCCATTAAAATATGATTTAATTATTTGTAATTGCAGTTGTCTCTACGCATTTTTGCTGTTACTTATTTAATAAGTATATACTACACGCTTTAGCTAAGCCAACATGCTTGTTATTAGTTTAATCATTAAATGAAAAGTTACCAGCAGATAACTAATATTTATTGAACTAATTAATATTTATATTAATTATTCTTATTCTATTTATTCTTGTTTCGTCGGCCAAGACCCACCCACTTCGGGTTGCTGAGCCAAAGGAGTGAGTGAGTGAATTAATATTTATAATCTTGAATTGGCAATTAATAACATTTTATGCAAAGCCTTAAACAACTTATTAATATGGCAGAGTATTTTCTCTTTATAAGAATTTTGATCTATTTTTATATTACATCAAATAAAGAGTTTTATCAATTGAAATCAATCTAGTAAAATGGCTTTAAATATAATGGAAATATCGTTATCGTCGCCCAGAGGAATCGACTGCGAAACATGGAAAAGAGTCTCCGCGGACATATGAAATGAAATTGAAAGCATTGTAACTTATTACAAAAATACAATCTAAGTCAGTGTATCCCAACGGGGGCGTATGCCCCACGTGGGGGCAGTTCGATGGTTGGAAGGGGCAATTTGATAATTGACCCGACATGACTTTGCCCGCTTCGCTTTAGACGTCGGTGTCAAATTTAAAGAAAATAAAGTCGTTAAATTATATAGGGTTTTTTAAGTAGACTATTAAGTTTTTTAATATGAAAAACAATGTATCGTGTAATAAAGGAGAAGGAGGGGAGTGGCGGGTTTAGGGACATGAGAGTTTTAGAAAGGCCAAGGTGGGGCATGGCACTACAAAGTTAGGGAAACACTAATCTAGATCAATTTACAGTACTAACATAAAGAAAATATTGTAAAGAACAATCAAATCTTAACAGGATATACTAAATATGCGTTAATTTAATAGTATCTTTATAGCTAACATATAACGTGACGGAGATTGATCACTGCCAATCAATTATTATAAGTATACATATTATTATTACAGACTATTAACAAACCACCATTACATAACTGTATTAACCACATATATATATTTATTTTGTAAAATACATATTTACATGCAAATCTCAAACATAAAGTTTAACAATTATAATCGGACCTAAAGCCATAAACCAAACAATACGATTCATTTAATAATTTTAGATAGTTATTCCAAAGTTTTACATTACTAAAACATATTTAAATAAACAGACAATCAATCACCCTTACAACGATTAATCTTTTCAGACGTATACGTTACCCACTGAAAATATTTGGAATATTATAAATTTAAAAGCTTTCGTAGAAGAAAAAATTTTATTTAAAACATCAAGCAATCTAATACTATTGTATGAAGTAGGTCGACAAAAATTTTAGTGCAGCAATCATTTTACACATAGTACGTATGTATATCTCTTGAAAATTTTCATCACATAACAGTATAATTAATTATCTTTTTTTAAAAGTCATTGATCTTGATTTCCCTAGAACTTTATATTCCGACCCCCGCCTGCCTATAAAAGTCATTCCTCGTGAAAGGTCTAGAAACGGAATTATTAAATAGGCTCTAAATGTGTGCCTAATATCTATTTATAAATAAAGCATTTTTAATATAGAATAATATGAAAATAAATACGTACAGATAACAAAAAGTCAAGATTTCGTCTTCGGTTCTTGAGAAGCAACACGAAAGAGATTCTAGTTTTACATAAGCTGCTTTAGAATTTAATGTAGCACAAAGGCGAAAATGTTGCGAAAAGCGTTTTCCAAACTTATTTATAAACTTCGAGAACAGCGAGAGTAAGAACGAAGCACTCCGTACAACCGACGACCAAATACTGTAATGCTAATGAAAATCGTTTGACCGCGTTTAACTTTATCTGTGCTATTTATTCTCAATGAAAATGACGAATAAATATTAAGTAAATACTTACTAGGAAGCACCTCTTCGCTGTGCATGGCGGGTTGAGCTGAGCGAAGTATACATTATAATGTAACAAACTATTTCAAATAAACTTTTTTAAATAAATAAACAATAAAATCAATAATTTTCATGCAAATAATAAAATTTTAGTAAAGTATGATGTCAATTAAATTAAAAATTGCTCGAGTCACTAGTACATCGCCAAACGGTCAGCGCGTGAAATACGTTTTGTATGTTACCATCATTTTGTGGTGATAATTCAAAAACTACAGTTTCGAAACAAATTGTACGTTGTTTGTTGTTGTTGTTTAATTGTTTCACTGTCCTCTACCTATGTTTCAAATTTAAACCTCCTACTCCTTACCAGGTAAGGAGGAGAGGCATTGTAACGAAACACACTTTTGACCAGTAAGTGTTTGTACTCAAAAGTAAAGACTATGGGAGAAAGATGCCGAATTTTTGATGTTTGCGATAATTTGAACGTTTGATTTAACAATAATTTCATTTACTGCCGCCCTGTGTCCAATTTAATACGTTAATTATTGTGATAATTAATTTTATTTCATTTATTTTTTATTTAAAAAACTTTTTTTGCACACACAAAATGGACAAAAAGGCGGACTTAATGCCAAAGGGCATTCTCGACCAGTCAACCAGAGGGTTGAGCAGAGAACAGTAGTGTGGGTGCAGCGTTAATAAAATACGTGATATATATAATACAATACAAATGACATGATATAACAAATATAATACACTAACATAAATATAGGAAATATAAAAAAAGTAAAAGATATTGAAATATAAAATGAGTACACATATACAGATAGGTGATAGCTGTCAAAAGCACAGAGTAAGAGATGAAATAAAAGAGAAGGAAAGGTCATTGTGACTTGTAGTGTTCCCACAACATTCGCTTAAAGTAGGTCTTATTTTCTTTATTGGAAGCAAACAGTAACAATAAATACAAAAACACAAGTGGAAAATCATGCATATATACAGAATTGTGTTGGTAGTTTCCCAAAAAACATTTTTGATTTACATAACTCGGCAACAAGTATTTAGTTATAGCACTTGTTAATATTATTATAGATATACTGTAAATATGTATAATTATAGTAATAAAATATGAATACAACGCTTCAAGTCTTAGGTTTTACAAAGTTCTGGTATACTTTTATAATAATAATATTTATAACGTGGCGCCGTTTGTAAAGCAGTGGATCTGGAAAATGAAAGGAAAGCTTCTCAGCATTCGTTGAAAGAAGACATAGCGAGGAAATCGATGTGTTCCAACGACAGCTTTTGTGAATATGTGATATCTGCCAGCCCGCAATTAGCCAGTGAAGTGGATAAAAAAACACAGTTCTCTCACCAGGGGAAGCATTCAATCGGGTGTTCATAATTATTATTACTTTTGTAATATTCATTATTCAAACTACCTTGACTTCGGACCAAAGACATAGAATTCAGTATTCTTTTCCAAAATATGTCGTTAATTACCCGCCCAGTACCCGTCTCGTACCTGCCTTGTACCTGCCTTTTACCAGCCTTGTACCGGCCTTGTATCCGCCTTCTACCCGCCTTGTACTCGCCTGGTACTTGCCTTGTACCCGCCTTGTACCGGCTTTGTACCCGCCTTGTACCGGCTTTGTACCGGCTTTGTACCCGCCTTGTACCCGTCTTGTACCGGCCTTGTACCCGCCTTGTACCCGCCTTGTATCTGTCATATTAGATTATAATCATAAATTTTAAAATATTTTTTTTGCTTTGTCGAACGAAACGAGGTAATTTTAAAACGATATGTAATAATATATAGCACTTCGATATTAGCGAGAAATAATGTAAACTGTAATGTCTATGATTTTAACATCTCTATTTTACTCCTTTGTTAGGACACAAACCAATTAATTTTATAAAGTAATTTATTATAAAACACATATTCGTATACATTTATACCTTATATCTATCAGTCTGTTGTAAGATTGCAGTGATCATTAACCTTTCGCAAGGTCATCACGATAAATAAATAATTAACATGAAGGGTTATCCATTTATGTTATGACATAATAAGCTCTGATAGCAGTTGACTAGCTCGTTGTAACGAAGATTTGCTAAGTGCTTAAAGACGACGAGGCAAAAAATGTAAAATGTAACTATACATTATTATTATTAAATGTTCTGTAAAAAATGTACATCTCGTCAAGACACCATAATAGTGTTTTCCCATTTTCAAAATTATGTGGAGTCAAAATAGTTCGCCAGTTTTCTCCATGCATTCCTATTAGACGCTAACTCTTCATTCACTCCCTTACATTGCATATGACCTCTTACACAATCCATCTATCGTTTCTTAAATCTTCATCTTCCTCTCCAACTTACAACTGTCGTACCTACAACTTTTTTAACCACATCCGTTTCCTCGTTATGCAAAACGTACATACCAGGACAGACGGTTTCCTTTCAACTTTTCTACCACAGGTATCATTTTCAAACTTCGTCGTAGCGAGTAATTAATGCTTTAAAGCTGAAGAAATACTATTAAAATGTTTCCCGAGAGTGAAGCCAAATATAAAGCGTCTCAAGTTTTACCTTGTTAATTAAATTGTTATGAATTTCTTGTCAAACAAGTATCGCCTTCCACATGAGCTCGAAAATAGCGCAGGAAAGAGAATACCTTAACTGAAACATCTTAAATAACTTTAAACGATAAATATAAAGTACGTACTAAACAAAGACAAAATAGAACACTTTTTTACTAATAAACGGAGAACGTAGTTCTGTTTACAGTGATAAACACAACACATACGGCATTATGTAATTTCACTAGCTACAGCGTCCTTCAAACCTGTATTTCTTTCTGTCTTTCCCATTTTCCCAATTAATTTCTTGGGGTT
>DWHU01000878.1:0-15170 GCA_018247975.1 Parides photinus | reverse complement strand
CGTTCTCCTGTGAAATAGAAGATAATCAGTGGCTTAGGGCTGGGAGTGGCCGAACACAGAAGGTGCCCAGCCTGTAACCTCCCTTTTTATGTAGCAAGATCAACCATGCGTTTCGTGCTTGCTTCTTCTCTTTTGTGCACCGTTTCTCTGCTTCTTCTAGGCAACTCTGCTTACCGTTGGCTTCTCCTGGGCCTCTATTAATTTTTTATGCTTTTTGGATAATTTATTATGCAGCTAGTACCCTTGAAACAAGATAAATAGCCGCGGCGAGTATACTCTTTTTTGTAGTTAGGCTCTTCTAAAACATTCCATGATATGTTAGATGCAAAGCATAATATGGAATATCTAGTGAGTAGTAATAAACAAAAATATTTACCCGTTGATAGAATTTTGTATATCCTTCAAATATGGTAAGAACTGCATCAGTTTTAGTTAATTTTCTTCTCGAGAATCCTTCAATATAGCAAGATTTTTCAAAGCGTTTCGAGCAAAGCCTGGATTTTTTTATAAGGCTCCCAATTTCCTCGTCTAACAGCTTTCATCCACTGTTCTCTTATTTGTGGGCATTTAGAAAACATAAGAATATAATCGAAAATTGGAGAATTTGCATTTACATGGCTAGTTTAAATAACTTTGACTGATATTTATTGACACATTAATTCGTTAGTGTGTACATCACTACGTATCAAGTACAAAACAAACGAATATTTAATGATTAATTCTATGTTTCATCAGTATCGCACACTCGTGCAAGCTAGAGAATATCAAACTGTACTGATACATTTTAATCTGAAACGCTTTAACTGAATAAAATGCTTTAATTTAGCACGCAAACGAGAGTCAAGGATTTACCTACGAAATGATATTTCCGGGTTATTTACTACTCCTTCCGTTGTTCTTGATGGATACGATAAGGAAGCACACGACATATTCGACTTTGTTTGAAAAAAAAATATATAATAGCACTCGTATTTGCTTTAGATTTCAATAAATAATCTTCAAAAATCTCAATGTTATGACACCTATAGATGTCACTAACTGGCTACATCTTTGTCGACGTTGCCAAACTAATCATATTCTTTCACTCTTACTTATAGTTTGTGATAAGAACAGAGACAAACGATAAATCGTTCACAACAGTCGCAAGAGCGGCAACGTGTTTAGGCTCCGTCCAGTATATTATTCGTTCATGGTTATTTGTATGAAATTTTTATACAAATGAAACGGGACCATATAGATGGACAGAAGCTGTCAAAAGCCGTTAATATAATAAGACTATAGTCGCCTTTTACGACACTCACTGGAGGATATGGAGAAGTGCTATTTTATAACCGAGCAACCACAAGGGGAGCTTTATGGCTAGTAGATACATTTACACAAAACTGTACTTTTTTTTACCGATTAACCGCCAGCTTCTCTAAAACGAACGATACTATCAATAAAACACGCGATACTTAATAACATTTAATTTATTAGTAATACAATATAGATTGTAGTGGTTTCATTCTATTTTAAAATTATTCTTTAATTTTTATTAAATAGTTCTGGCGGGTAGAAACTACTAAAATAAGGACCGTACCTCATTAAAATTGCAGTGTGCCAGCAGCGCCTGGGTGGCTACCCTCAGTACCCATGAGGCGCCAGAACTAGTAGCAAAACGTAATGCCAGACGAGATTAGTATCGCTTTTTCACGTCACCAAAATGGACCGTAAAAGAGACCGCACTCGATATCCTATAAGAGAATTCTTTGTCGTATAAAATGAAGGGGGTTAGATTCTGGTGATGTTGACGCTGGTAGTTCTAAAACTATACCAGCTTCGTCGGACTCAGAGCTCGCAACACGGGGGTCCGCGTGGTAAAATAATAAATAAATTAATTAAAATAATTAAATAACATGAATTAAAACAAAAGAAAATTTAAATTAAAAAACCGCATGCACTCGACACAATCCTTTCAAATAGGTTTACATATTAACTTACTTACTAGTCAGATTTACGTATGTAAACATAACTACATGGGGATAGAGAAAGGTGACAGACATTGAATGAGGGAGGGTAGAAGTGGATAGTAATACGATGGGAGTGTAGAAAGGGAGTATACACACACATATTTATAACGTGGCCTATAATGAGTACGCCGAGTGCGAGTCTAACGGCGAATGAATGACTATACGGTGATCGGAGGGAGCGCGGCTCGATCTCTGGCCGCCGTCGTGCGAGTCGCGGGCTGCGAGGAGCGCCCGGCAGCCGGCTGTGGCTGGTGCGGCTGGTGGTGCGGCTGGTGCGGCAGGTGGTGCGGCAGGTGGTGCGACTGGTGGTGCGACTGGTGGTGCGGCTGGTGCGGCTGGTGTACGCGCTGCGCGAGCCTAGTCGGCGCTCAAACCAGTGCCGGAGGCGGCGTGTCCGATATGTGCTGAATTTCTGTTGCGGTGTTTTTATTGTTCGATGTGGTGGTGTGAGTTGTACTTGTATCGGTGACGGGTGAGTTGTGCGTGTCGGACTGACCCTCCGCGTTGGTTTGAAGAGGAACAGCGTTCCTAGGACGGCGGCGGAAACCTACAGTATCGGTGTTAGGTTAGGGGTGTAATCACCCCCCGAACAGATCCCCGCCTTGTCGTGGCGGAGAGGCTCTAGTAACCATGGCTTGGTCACTCACGGTGAAGCGAAGAGGAACCTACCCGGCCGGCCCGAGGAGGCCGCTCCAGGTGAGCTATCCAAGCCAGCCTTGCCTCGGCTATGTGCTGGAGGGTCGCGTGGAAGATTTTTCTGCCCTTGCAGGCGAGACGAAGTCGCGAGAGGACTGTCGGTATTGCGGTTCGCCGCTTTCTCTACCCTCCGCGACTAAGCGGTGCCGCACCGCTAATGCGGCAACGGAGGGGCCACGGGGGAAGAGGCGTGTCGGTATTTCGTTCCACCGCTTGCCCTATCCTCCGCGACCGTAACATGGTTGGCAGCGGAGCCAAGACCTCATCCGCCGTAGGGAACCAGGACAGTTCTGTCTTGGCTCCCATAACCTCTGGGTGACGGGTTCGGGGGATCCGTTGCCCAAACGAGGAATAGAGGCCTAGAGGAGGGCACGCTGTATGTTCCAGTGCGCTCTTACAGACGGGGGAAGAGGGTTCATCCCCTGACGCGGAGCTGCGCAGTGCAGCCGGCGCTGGCGGGTCAAGCGTGCTCAAGCGTTTCCGTGGCTCCTTCGTAAAGCGATGAGGACGGAAAGTCGTGGGGGTTTTAGTCGGTGCAAGTCCGACATATCCTGTCTTTGCCCCACGTAAAACAAAAAAGGGATGTAATCACTGTTTGATCTATTAGTAGATATGAGTGATATTTGGCGATATACTATACTGACGTAGGTATACTAAAAAAAAGTTAAAAGACTGGGCACTCTTTTTTTCAATTCTGTTTTAAAAGTCGTGAGTACAACTTTCAGTACAGCACGCCAATCATTAAATTATTAAATAAAAATTTATCATTAAATAACAATTTTAGGTAATTAAAGTTGATTTATAAATGCAATTGATTTATAAATTATTGAAACATTAATTTAACTCTTTTAGCCAACTTATCGGGGAGATCTTTCCGCTTCAATGTAAATCGCTCCAGGACCGATCGAGGAGATCACCCCTATTGTTTTTAGCATACGATTTTTCATTTTCGTTTATTTATCTACATAGTTACGTAGGAGTGGTACGATTGGCCTTGAGCCAATGGCTTCGCTGCCGGCGACCGGTGTGGGTGAACTCCAAGAACGCAACCTGTTTCTGAGTGATCCATACGTATGCCTCGTCGCCGGCGCCGGCGCCTACTCCAGCACCGCTCGTCCAGGCCGGCAGCGTTGGCAACGAGGAAACATAATTTGATCAGTCGGTGGCGCAGCAGGAGTCGCTGCCATGGCATCGTAATGAGATTCAACCCTTACACATAACTAATAAAAAAGTTATAAATATTTAAGTGAGATACATATCATGCGAGTGTATTGCAGCGGCAGCGCCTGGCCACGAGCCGTGCGCCGCCAATACCGCACCACCACCGCATCCTCACTGCACCGGCGACGCACCAGCACTTCACCTAACGGCGCCGGTGCACTATCACCAAACTTACAACAACGATAACAAGCTCTTTGGAATTGTGACTGGGTTGTACAACGAGTTAAACATTCATCTATAACGACGCACTCAAACATTAAACTGCAACATACTTCAATCTAATATAATAACGCTGCGGCGCGGCGAGCGGAGGGTTCAATCCTCCCCCTCGTCATCGCCGCACCTTTTGGCGCCAACATTTCCAAACACGATGTCGATACATTACATGGGACTTGACCGAACGTCATTGAATTTTTTGTAACTTCGCTTAGAAACTACGGTATAATTATGCTAAGGGAACGGAACCCGCGCCGCCAGCGGCTTGCTGCTACCACTATGTCACTAGGCGCGGCAGCGACGGGGATGCGACGGGGATGCGACGGGGATGCGCGTTGACGCGGACCGGCGTCCCTCACTGCGCTTACGCCCAGATCTGCAACACGAGACAGTAATAAACATGTTGAGTGATGAAACATTTTACATTTGTTTCTAGCGAACCGCGAACGGTTTTCAAAAAGGCTCAAATAATTTTTACATAGAGAACCAACTCTGTAAAGCTGGATGACACAAAGCATGAAATTTACTGGGTTACCCAAGGGAGGAATCAGATTGGAAGGAGCACGAGTAAGGTTTATTTGTAATGGTAATTTGTGAGTATTCAGTTTTCTTACAAAAAAATGTCACCAACGTGCAATGTATTACATAGGAGGAAATTCAGCAATCAATTATTCATTCAAAGATTCAGTTTGTATATACTGTGATTGCGGTGACGGGTAAGGCGTTCAAAATAAGCTCAGTGTTTGGAGCCGAGTGATAATATCCGGCCCCCTGTTCCTATCGGGAACGATCTCCTGGAACAAGTGACCGTTCGAGTAATCAAGGCAACACCGTAACCTCTCACTGCAACACTGCTACACTTGTCCCTCACCCGCAGCGTCGCGTCCCAGGAGGCCGTGGCGAGCGCGGTGCCGTCGGGCGAGAGCTGCACGCTGGTGACGCGGTGCTCGTGCCCGCACAGCACGCACACGCGCGCCGCCCGCAGCGCGTCCCACGCGCACGCCGTGTAGTTGCTGTAGCCGGCGAACAGCAGCCGCCCGCTCACCGACCACTCCACCGAGTTCACGCCGAATATGATGTTCTCTTTGCTGTAGCGGGCGACCTGTCGCAGCGCACACGCACACGGCGTCAGCGCGCTCGGCCCGCGGGCGGCCCGCGCGGCGGCGCCGGGGCGCGGCGGCACTCACCTCGCGGTCGGCGCGCAGGTCGAACAGGCGGCACAGGGAGTCGTCGCAGCCGGTCGCGAGCGAATCGCCGGAGGGGTGGAAGCGCACGGCGGTCACGTCAGAGTCGTGAGTGTCGAAGGCCTGCACGGCGTGCCCGCTGCGCATGTCCCACACGAGCGCGGCGCGGTCGCAGCCGCCGGACACGAACGTGTCGCCCATCTCCGAGGCGGCCAGGTCCAGGCAGGTCACGTCCGCGCTGTGCGCCTGCGGGGCACCGCACCCGCGTCACACTTCGCATTCATCTAAACTCACGTCAATTCAAATTTACTTTCTCAATTGAGTTAGGCAACTTTGGAAAGATTCACCCAGTGAGAGACGAGTAATATTATTACATGGGCACCTAGCCTGGCACGTGTGGTTAAAATGTAACTAGGAGAGACCTATTTTTTTTTTTTACGTGTTAGAAATGCCTTCGCAAACTTGCCTTCGCGGGGGCAAAGACAGGTTATGTCGGACTTGCACCGACTAAAGCCCTCCTCGTCGCTTTACGGCGGAGCCACGGGAACGCTCTCGCACACTCCGCGAACGGTTGCACCGCGCAGCTTCGCCTCAAGGAATAAACTCCCTTAAACGCAAGGCACATACAGGAATGTAGGAACATACAGCGCGCCATCCTCTCGGCCTCTATTCCACGTTTGGGCAACGGATCCCTCCGAATCCGTCACCCAGAGGTCATGGGAGCCACGACAGAGAACTGTCTCGGCTCCCTGAAACGGATCTGTTCTTGGGCTCCGCCGCCAACCATGTTACGGCTGCAGAGGACAGGGCGAACGGCGGAACGCAACACCTTCACGCCTCTTCCTCCGCGGCCCCACCGCCGCCGCATCAGCGGTGCGTCTCCGCTTAGTCGCAGAGGGCAGAGTGAGCGGCGAACCGCAATACCGACACTCTTCTCCCTCCGCGTCTCCGTCTCGATGTGTGTGAGCCTCACCTTGATGTGTGTCAGAGGGCTGCGGACGCAGACTTTTCTGCCCCGGAGCCACCTGACACATCAGAGGTGAGACTGGCTTAAACAGCTCACCTGGAGCGGCCTCCTCGGGCCAGCCGGGCAAGTTCTTCTTTGCTTTACCGTGGGTGAACAAGCCACGGTTACTAAAACCCCTCAGCCACGACATGGCGGGAACCTCTTCGGGGAGACTAGGAGAAACCTAATTCGTGAAAAGAGCCGCAAAACCCGTGCAATTAGCAAATAATTCAAACCCTTCTTAAGAAGACCTACAATAAAATAAATAAAACTACTGCGAGACCCCGTTAAAACTGCTTCGTTTTGCGCTGTTTCGGTTTAACACTATCCACTAAAAAAAATAATATTTTGAATTCTTATTGTTTCAGTAATTTTTGAGTCGGTTGTAAGTCACATAAAGAATAGTTTTACCACCTAACACAACCGCTTTGATCCAACCGAAGGATCAGGGTGTTGCAGCAACTTTCAAAGCATATTACTTGTGACGAACATTTAGGCAAATGTTTGAAAAAACAGACGGAGAAGCGAAACAACCCATAAAAGATTTCTGGAAAAGCTATAATATTATGGATGCTGTGGAAAACATAATTTTTTCTTAGAATGAGGTAACGGAGAAATATTTCAACGGACAGTGTAAAAACATTAGGTCGTATCTAAACAATAACGATGTAACTATGAACTTTGCTGTTGATCTACAGAAAATAGAGGAAATAACTAAGTAAAGGGATTTTAATGAAATAAATGTGGAAGATCTTGAAGAACATTTGCAAGCAATAGTAGATAGTATTTCTAATGATGAGCTCAAGGAATTAGCGGACCAAGGAGAACACATCAATATAGAAAGCAGGGATTCTGAAGAATAACAAAAAGAACTTTCAATAGTATTTCTGAAAAACAGTTTAACCACCGTAACAAAAAATTATGGACGAATTTATTGAACGTGACCGACCGGCAAGTTCTTACAGGGCGCCAAGCACTAAAGTTTTAGATTGCTTATTGACAAAAAAAGAGAATTGAAAATCCGGTAGAATCTATATGTTCTCGAACATAAACGGTGATTTACATTTTATTAATTTTTATGTCACCTTTAATGTGTTTTTTTTTTATTTGTAAAAGATATGTTATTGTGACACAATACTTTAAGAATCTTTTAATTTTATAGCATTTTCTCCTAACCCCATTGTTTGTTTGGTGAATTAACCTCGCTTAACGTTGTTTAATTTATCGCTCTACAATGATGGAACAACCCCTCCGTTGAACGGGCTATTACTGTATCTGTAAAAGCCTTTGGAATAGTAAAATGAAGGCGTAAAATACTTACCTGGAAACTTTGCAACAGCTGACCAGACTCAACATCCCAGAGTGCACAGGTACCGTCGCCGCCAGCTGTCAGCAGCTGCCGGTCAGTGTTGGGAAAGCGACACGACGACATATAGGAAGTATGCGTCGCCACCGTCCGCTTACGGGCTGCAGGTTCCTCATCCCCACTCAGGGGGTAGACAGTCACTTTGTTGTCGAGTCCACTACAAAACAAAACAAAGGTTCGTTATGAAATGTCCCAGTAGTCATTCATGCCACCCAATAAATCAGTGCAGCTTTCAAATATAAAACACAAAGCTGCATACAAAATACAACTTAATCATCAATGTCCTGCCCATTTCCCAATCTATTTGTGGTCGGCGCAGTATGTCCGTCTTCTCCATGCATTCCTGTCAAAGGCTAACTCATCATTCACCTTACACTGCATATCATCTCTCACACAATCCATCCATCGTTTCTTTGTTCTTCCTCTTCCTCTCCAACCAAACACATTCATTACAAGAACTTTCTTAATTACATTCGTTTCCTCTCTACGTGCAACATGTCCGTACCAGGACATACGATTTCCTTTAATTTTTTCTACGACAGGTGCCACTTTCAAACTTCCTCTCATGTATTCATTGTATTCACATTCATGTGTTCACATTCTTGTAACTCCACACATTCACCTCAACATTCTCATCTCAGCTGCATGCAATCGCTTCTCATCCTTTTTCTTACTTGTCCAACACTCTGCTCTATACGATACGACAGATCTTACAATAGTTTAGTAAGTTTTGCCGTTGATCCTCAAGGCATCTTCGGGTCACATATTGTACTTGAGACCTGTCGCCATTTCATCCATTCTGGGTTGAATCTTTGCCATCACTTTGCAAGCAAATGAACCGAAGTAGCGGAAATGGAAGCAGACCGGCAACGGCGTCCCGGCAAGTGTTATTGTAACGGGACTAGAGAGACCGCCGAAGTCGCAGAACATATATTCAGTTTTGGATATGCTGATTTTAAGACCTACAATCTCCAGCCGTTGCCTTCACTACTCCAATTTACTCTGCAACTCTTGGCCACTTTCCGTAATCAGCACGATATCATCGGCAAAAAGCGCACACCAGGGTGCCTCTTTCTGTATATCGGACGTTAAAACATCAATTATTAGCAGGAAGAGGTAAGAGCCGATCCATGATACAAGTCAACTGCCACATCGAAACTGTTTGTGATACTAGCAGCGAACCTGACTTGTGTAGTGCAAGCGTCTGTCAATTATTCTTTCACACACTTTCATACTGTGAGTCGTTAACTTTATTTCTCTATAGTTGTTGCAGTTTTGGGCGTCAGCTTTGTTTTTGAAACGGGTACTAAATAACTTTTACACCATTCTGCAGGTACGATCTCCTCTTGCAACAACTTATTGAGGAACACAGTCAGCCAACTCCATCTATTAACTACTAAGTTTTTCCATACCTCAAGGGTATTTCATCTGGTCCTACCGCTTTTCCATTCATTATTCCACTTACAGCACTTTTCACATCATCAACACTTATATTTTATACAAGTCCTCCATTTTACGGTTAACCATTGAGTATTCTAATCCAATCATTTTCAAAGTTTATCAACTTTTGGTATGGCTTTCATCTATCTTTTATTCTATCATCATCCGAGAGTATTATCCCTGATTCATCTTTTATGCATTTCATATGAGTCAAAATACAACTTAATGTGTTTCATTAAATGAAAAATTTTTGTGACATTGTTTTAAAAATAGTAAGATCTTGATGCCAAAAATACCCCTAACCTATTATGGTGATAAGTATACCGGTAGGTTAGTCCACGCCTTGACTGACTTAAGCACATAGTGAAAGTTCAAGTAAAACAACCACTTTCTTACCCAGCTGCTACCATGTTTCCAGAGGGGGCATATGCACATGCCATTACCCACGTGCTGGGCATGGAGATTGTGATCTCCTTAGTAGCAGTGAAAGCATCCCAAATTATAAGTTTACCATCCTGAAAACAATAACATTGTAACTAGAGAAGAACATGTCCTGATAGAGGCAGTTTAAGTGTGCAATATTACATCATTACAAGGCCAAATGTTCAAATTTAAAAGTTACTTTTCATATAGAACATACAAACATTAAAAACATTTAAGGAATTACTACATAATAATAACAAGTAAACAGCAAATAATTATTAACATCTATCTAGTCTATTTGTTACCAGTCTGGCCAATGAACAATAAGGCCCACCAAATTTGGTAATGCAATGCATTTTTTATTGAATACACATACTTCAGAGCAGCATTTCCCAACGTAAGGTCACACTCTAGAGAGGGACAATTAGAGTGTCAAGTAAATAAAATTGAAAATGAACTTAATCCAGTTGAACCCTTTTGCTCAGGGCCATTTATATGCAATACCGTACTATGCAATTCTTAATTAATTTAAGTATCTTAAATGGGCAATAATTTTTTTATTATTCAATTATGTATGTTACATGGGGAGAGGTGGGGACGAGACATAAGAATTTTAAGTAATATGGAGTAAACAAACAAAAAAAGATGGGAAACACTTTTATAGCAAGACATGAATTGATGTCACATGATTTTTTCTAATATAATTGGTAATGATATATCATCAACTAATATTTATTATAAGCAAGTTGTTTCCAGATTCGTTCTGAGAGTTTCAGGCAGTTAGTGTATGCCATTCATTTTTGTGGGAATCGATTGAATCATGTGAATCTTTAATGTATTCTGCAAATTATATCAATTACCTAGAATTCATTTAAATAGTATTTGAGTTAAAACACAATAAGTTTATTAAGTTTTGTGTATGTGCTGTCTGTACATGTTTACCTGTGATGATGAAACTATGTGGCGTTTGTCTGAAGACCAGTCACAGCATAAAACTTTGGATTGGTGGCCTTTAAGCAATCGCCGTAACTTCAAATTGAAGAAGTTAATGGCTTCGAGACGTTCAGCAACACATGATACTACACAAGATATAAATTAATCAATGTTACATATACTTGAATAGACTAAAGAATAAGCAACAATCAGGCTGGTTTTATGGAACTTTGTTTTTCCAGGTGCACACTTATGAACTACTCAATACTTTTTATAAGACCGCTGCTAAAAGCAGCTTTTGTAAAGACACAAACCAAAAGTGTCTAAAAAGGAAATGAATAATTTTTAAAACAAAATGATAATACAAAAGTTACAAGTGACGTCGTTAAGTTTTTGCCGTTCCTCCTCTAGTTTTTGCTTCAACGCCTCAGCCTCACGCAGCAGCGACTCCAGGGTCTCCTCAGGACTCGCCGCCACCGCCGTGTCCGCCGCCATCGCGACCGACGTGATAATTAAATTTTAATTACCACATTCTAAAAACAATATAAATGAACAGATTTCCAATCACTTCGATAAAATTCTGTCACAGCTAATAAATCATTGTTAACATTCAAATGCTTCTTCTTTCTTCGCACTTCGCACCGATACTTTGTTTAGAACAGAATCGATAACATCGTTCGTAGGCACCGAACACAGCAACGACCACCCCGTCTAGTACTAAGTTTTAAAACTGAATATTTATTTCCCAGTACATACACCAGGTGCCTAAGCATATTGCTGTTAGGTAGATAAATATATTGTTCATAGAGGACACGTAGCACGCGGTAGTTTGCTTAACAATAAAAGCAATGACATATCATGATAACAAGCAACAAGAGTAACGAGACATTACTTTCTGTTTTAACATGTCTTTTCTTTCGATTCAATAATAATGATAGTTGTTAAACAAAAACCAAAGGACTAGACTGAAAACGTAATTTGTTTAGCATAATTCAATTTACAGGTCTTTTACACACAGTTTAATTTTCCAGTTTAGTAATGTTGTTAATAAAACAGAGCCACTTTGAGATCTGTTTTTTTTTTAAATACCTACTTCTGGGATCAAGTATTGCAGGTACGACCGGACCCACTACGACTGTAACGTAACGAAAAAGTTGTAAGCAGCTTTATTGCAATAAGAAATTACTAATAATGCGTAATTCAAAAATATTGATTACAACTACACGTACATCATAAAGATATAGAGAAAGAAAAATAACTAAACCCTTTTTTTTTGCAGATTACAACTACGAAGGAACAGCATAAAAATTACAGCACCCGTGATGCCGCAGCGCTGGTGTTCCGCTCTTGGACGTAGTAATGCGTGTGCGCCACGGGAGTCAAATAGTACGCAGTAGACAAAGAGAAGCAGGCATACAAACATTCTTAAGTGGAGAATGGAACACAACGCGTAGAATGTCTGTAGAATACAATTTAAAAATATTCAATAAGTTCGACTACTGTATTAATACGCAAATTCGTATAAATAAAAAAAAATCCAAAATATGTGCATAGTGGAAACGTGCAAAATTATATTAAACGTTTTTTTCTATTACTAGCAACATTATAATTGACATTGACTGATGTTAAACACTTCGTATTGCGAGCCGTCTAAAAATTAATTGACAGATTGCCGTAGCCGTTAGAGAAATTTAAAAAAGTTTGGGATTATACGCAAAGTACATTTTCTTAACATAGATTTTTTTTATTTGTCGATATTTATAATAAAGTAAATTAACTCATCAGCCATGTCTCCCCCGCTTCACGTAGAAGTAGTACAAAAGAAAGACAGTTTTATGAGTAAGAACGATGTAAAAGAACTTGTGCACATATTTCTCGCGGGCTTTGCGAACCTGACTCCTGGCGTGAAAATGAATAACACGGATTTGGAGGAAAGCGCGCAACTTTTCGAGCACGTGCAGTCGATAACGTTTTGCGACGCCGAGCACCACTCCAACGTCATCACGAGTGAAGTCGAGCTAATTTATCATGTTTATACCTTGGATTCATTCGGAGCAGAAACTGACACCATGACTGATAACTCGTCGGGAGAGGAACTGGTAGTGGCCGATGTATGGGCGCTGCCGACTAAAGAATTTCACGGGTTGTGGGAAAACTTGATATACGACTCGAGATTAAAGGAAGACACTCTGAGGTTTGTAGAGACCGCTTTCGAATTCACAGATCGTTGCGTCGATCCTAACGTCGTAGGTTGGAACCGAGTGGTGCTGCTACACGGGCCACCCGGCACCGGAAAGACCAGCTTGTGTCGAGCGCTGGCTCAGAAACTGGCAGTTCGTCACTCCGACCGGTTTCCTCGCGCGCGTTTGTTAGAAATTAACGCGCACGGTTTGTTTTCGAAATGGTTTTCGGAAAGCGGGAAGCTGGTGGCGAAGCTGTTCGAGCGAATTCGCGAGATAGTCGAGGATCGACGGTTGCTGGCGTGCATATTGGTGGACGAGGTGGAGTCGTTGGCGCACGCGAGGCGCGCGGCTCTCGCAGGACTGGAGCCGTCTGACTCTATCCGAGCGGTGAACGCAATTCTGTCGCAACTGGACAAGCTGAAGCGGCACCCCAACGCGCTGGTGCTGACCACGTCCAACGTGACCGGCGCCATCGACGTGGCGTTCGTGGACCGGGCGGACATCAAGCGTCGGGTGGGCCCGCCGTCCGAGCGCGCCGCTTACGAGATACTGCGCGGCTGCTGCGGCGAGCTGATGGCGCGCGGCGTGGTGGCTCCGCGCGCGCAGCTTATTCCCCTGCGCGTGCTGGAGGCGGTGCAGTTTGCCGAGGGCGAGGGGTCGCGTGCGAGCCTGCGGCTGCGCGAGGTGGCGCGCGCGGCCGCCGCGGCCCGCGTGTCGGCGCGCGCGCTCCGCCGGCTGCCGTTCCTGGCGCGGGCGCTGCACTCCGAGGCGTCGTGCACGCTCTCCTTGCCATCTTTTATAGAAGCCTTAAACGCTGCACTCCTGCAGCAACTCCAAGACGTAACCGACTTTAGTAATGGTGCAGTGTGAACACTATCCTGCCAATGGACATTCACAATATTTTCCAAGATTTGTTACTATAATTGTTTTTCTCTACGTTTAATGTTAGATGTAAGTTTCCTTTAGTTTCTAGAAAAGGTAACAAAAAAAAATACATGGTTAAGTTTCGTCCTGTAGTGTTTATTTAAAAATATGCTCGTACTTAAACTAAACGTGCTATCCACCTTGTGTACTGCACGGCACACACCGCACGCGTCAATGGAAATGGATCACGTCTGCTATCATGAGAGTATCCACAGCATGTTCAGTCCGCGGGGGCCGAGGTGGGTGCGCGCGAGCGCCGGCGGGTCCCGGCGCGCGGCCACCGCCAGCAGCAGCAGCAGCGCGTGCAGCAGGTTGTTGCGGCCGCGCGCCGCGCCCGCCAGCGCGCCCCCCACCGACACCGCCCACTGCGGGGGGCGCGCGGCCACGCGCTGCAGCGACAGCTCGCCGCCGCCGCCCAGGTACTGCGAGCTGAAGGGCCGCGGGTTGCCGCTCTGCAGCATCTGCGGGAACGCAGTGCGATCACTGGCTACGACGAACTCTCGTTGTCGAATGAGGAAGCAAATAAAATACAGTTCAGTTAAAATGTTTCTGTTCGTTTCATTTGAGTTTCGATGTGAACGTGACGAATCGAGTAGCAAATTAAATTTGTTATAAGTAAAATGAATTCTGGGAAACATTTAATATTGACACACACACACTCATCTGCTCAAAGAGGAAAAAGCCAGCTGAGGTACTTCTAAGATAGAGATAAAAATCATTTATTTCATTTAGTCTTAAAACTAGTTTTATAGTGGGTTCTCAATGTACACTTTACTGAGAAGAACTCAATAAACTCAAGAGGGATTATCATTTTTTTGTGAGCCTTATACATTTTTATATTACAGCTATTTTTTTTTATTTTATAATATTTAATTTTTAATTATTAAGTTATGTATTTACAATTCAACATACAAAAACTTTTATTAATTATAAATATGAGTGAGGACTTAACAAAATAAACTCATGATGCTTCTTCTTGAACATATTTTTAAAAATATGTTATTATGTGTTATATAGCAAATCTTAAATAATTTAACAGAAACATTGTCCATAAGTCTTCACCACAACAATCCTCTTTTTATAATCCGTCACTTGTTCGCTCATTTGTTCATCTACATTCAGATATACACTTAGACACAGTACGTTCATAAATCCTACATCAAATAAAAAAATATATACACTGATTAAATTAGGATTACAGTTCGGAAAAAGACCAGTATTCACCAGACCAGAGACTCCATATTAAGTCTTACAGAGTTTTTTTATAATCTGTGTTTTTAATTGATTAATTGATAAATCATGATAAAGAGAAACATTCCGAATGATTACAAATAAATAACTAATTTTATTGATCCCAGAGATGGCACGGCCCATCTAATTTTATATAAGCTTCAAAGTTATAAAGCTTTTCAAAATGTTGGTTTTTAAAAAATTATATCGCTAAGTAAATTCTTTATTAAAGTCACCATATCTTTTTTTTTTGGTCCTTCCCATTTTCCCAATTAATTTCTTGGGGTTGGTGCAGTGTGTTAGTCTCCATCTGTACTAAACACACTCCTAGGGTTATTG
>DWHU01000877.1:0-15181 GCA_018247975.1 Parides photinus | reverse complement strand
TTACAGTCATAATTGTTTTATCTCAATACAATAGACTAAATGACTAAAGTGGTGATCCATATTCTAAAGGCAATTAGTCATTTAAAGATGGTTTTTCTCATACACACGCATCATATTCGGTACTTTACCCATTCCAAAAACTTTAATCGACTTTAGAATTTATTGCTAGGTAAAAGCTGAATATGTATTTTATTGTTTAGTAATTTTTCGATATATATTAATACATTTTGAAATACATCTGTTAACTTTTTATTCATAGATGGGTGCTAATGTATTTATTACACTTTGTGATTAAAGTTATATGTATGAAAAAAAAAACGGCAGCGCTGACCAATCTGCAAACAAAAAATTAGATAATGTTTACTTCGACCGCCTCTTCGTCTTGGTAAAGCAAAAAGTAAAGGCATCGATCCCCAACTGTTCATGAACTTCAGGTGAGGGAAAACATCGCGACGAAATCGATATGTTCCAAAATCAACAACTTTTGTAAATATGTAACATCCAGAAGCATTTGGTCAGCAGAGTGGGTAAAAAGGCCACAACGCACTCATTCTGAGAAAAGGTCCTAAGTCTTTATAGTGGGAACATTAAATGGTCTGTTAATTATTTTTTATTATTATATCCTTAATACTTTTTCGATATTTGATATTTTTACATACAACTCTTCCGAAAATTAACTTTCCAATGTATATACATGTATTATTTTAAGACTAGAACTGTTATAAAACTGCTATTTGACTGTGCTTTCAAGTGATGTAATTTTCCTATAAATATCTTCTCACTTTTCGAAAATTACGTAAACCACGTCTTTGATTTGTCTGGAAACACAAACTTATGTTTTATTAGTGTTATTGTCTTTTTGTCATGTATTAACAACAAAGGGTATTCCTTTGTTGTTAATGCAATGAATGGACTTTGTAATATAAATATAAAATATGCACGTAAAGATAACCGACAATTTTCGCGGTAGGTTTCCCTAAGGGAATTTACTCTGAAGCGGCTAGTACTTTTAAATTGATACGGTTTTTCCCAACATGAGGAAAATTATAAAAATTTATCAAATATAACAATCATAGTTGCTGTTGCTACGGTGTTCGTCGGATGCATGTAAAAGGGAATGTTTGATGAAATAATGCAATGATTATACCAAAACATTGTTATTTAAATGATAAATATCGATCCTTAACCTTAACATAAGTACTAAAATGAAGAAGTGGTACGAATATATAATCGTATCAGTGACGTGCGACATTGAACTCAGATCAAGAGGACGGCAGTAACATTAATTATTGCTTCGATTACCTATCTTACTCGTGAACCTAGTTGATATAAAAAAGAAGTCCTGCCATTCTTGTAGCATGTGTAAACGTAACGAGGTGAAGATACTAATCATTAGTCCCAGGGCGACAACACACAACATTTTGCTGTATAAACTTTCAAATTGACAACTATTTTTAATAGGCAGGCTCATCAATCAAATATCACTTTCGTCATTTTATCATAAAAATATTGTTAAGTTTGTATAGTGCAAATGAAAACTAGTTTCGTTTGAGGGTAAACCATAAACACTCAGAGGACTGTAATGATAAAAATTTTATGACTCTAAACACATTCTCAAACGTCTGTGACACAGGCAAGCGTATAAATTTTACAGATATCAAATGAAGGGATAATTTTTTATTCTCTTATTAAAAAATGCTTATCACTACTATCAAAAGATATTAATGGTGTTGGCCATTTTCATTTAAATTGACTGTTCAACAAGCACGCAGTAAACTATCACCGAATAATAGAGTAGATAGATTTTTGAAGCATTTCTATTATATTAAATTTAACGTTATTAACAAGTCGACTTATTATTACATGACTTTCTCAACAAAATAAAAACTATAACTTCTTATTTTTGAAATATAACTGACATGCATACAAGTCACAACAATGTAATAGAAAAAAACCTTTTAAAATATTTTTGAATTACATGCCCATAGTTTTTCTATTACTGTGTCCAGTAGCTGAGCCAAAAGTAATCTCGCTTCCGTTCAGCTAAATGTATTAAAAGATAAATCAACGAATTAACAAATAAATTAATGAATAAAAAAAACTGCGTAGAATGTGGTAACATAATATTTAGGTCTTTAAAATAATTGCTATTTTTTCATTCTTATGTGATATTTAAAACACTAAAACGCTTTTGCTTCAGTGTGTTTTTAGATTATTTACAAAGAGGAATTTAAACATATGACTCGTTGTCATATATTTAAATTCCTGTTTGCTTGCGGCCGCTGTCCTTGAAAAAGAGGTTAAGTTGGGTATGGAAGAGAGTATAGAGGTAACATTTTTTTAATTTTTTTATAAACAAAAGGTCGACGGGACTTGTGTTACAGAAGTTTTTTTTTGTTTCATAAAGTCGACTGGTTTTATTCCAATACCAACATTTCTTTTAATAGTGCAGAATTTGTTTTGTAATATTTTAGAAGACGAGCAAACTTCACCGGGCGTTAAGAGATGTAGTTATTTTGGGAAGTTATATGCCCAAAATAATGTGGTGCTGGTTAGGTACTCTGGTTAATATTACGCTAGAAATCTTATTAAAACATGTTTAATTGATAAATGGTTGTCAAAAGAAACACAAAAATGTTTACGTCTTAAAAAATTGTTACATCAAATATTTTTATAAAATGAGAAGGACCATGCATCGCCATCTCTTATGTAGGAATGGTAACTAACCTTCACATCTAATTTTTTTCTGCAAAATAGACTAGCGCTTGATGACGATCCCGCCCACTGTTGCAATCAATAAAGTTACTTTTTATAATAGTTTAATATTACTTTGTGTTTAATTATAAAAATCACGGTTTATAATCATGAAGTTATAACTGCCATAAAATGTAATTAATTTCGCAACAATAATTTTGTAGGTTTCTTTAAACGCGTCATCTATTGAATGATCATTGTAATTTCACACGAATTTAAACCTTTATTTTTATTTCATTTTATTTATTTATTGGTATCGTATATTTATACTAATATGGTTATTGATTATTAGATGGAGCCAAAATCTCGGCGATGTGACTGCAGTCTATTTCTCGTGATATTACAGTTTCTTTCTTCTGATATTTTTAACATTATCAGGAGAAATATTTAACTATACGAGATTTCATAATAATAAAACAATTACA
Organism: Parides photinus; assembly: GCA_018247975.1. Classification (NCBI taxonomy): domain Eukaryota; kingdom Metazoa; phylum Arthropoda; class Insecta; order Lepidoptera; family Papilionidae; genus Parides; species Parides photinus. The sequence goes on along the minus strand of DWHU01000877.1, from coordinate 12,002 downwards.
TAACCCTGAAAATGTTTAATAAAAAACTGTAACATCATGAGAAATAGACTGCAGTCAGTTGTGTAAAATTCAAGTATGTGTATGATGACATGTATTTTTTACTTTATTTATTTCAAACGTATTTCATTTCTACGACACATTAATTTCATTCAATGTACTGTTTAAAAACATTATGTTAATTTTAATTCTGATAATTTATAATTTATTAATAAATAAGTATACTTTATTTTAAAAATGATGGGTATAGCACAATGAGTTATTAACTGTTTAAGCATGTTCATTAATTTATTACATTATTATAATTTTTATTAAAAAATCTTTTGTAATTTTTTCTCGTACGTATGATACCATTATCTACTTATTTCTAATGTTTACATGTTCGTTGTCTGTGCTAACCGAAGCCGGGACGAATGACATTAGATTATTTTTTTAGTCTATGTCTTAGTGGTATGGTGGTCGATTTACCAATAAATTTTATATTGTGCTGAAGATTTTTCGCGGGAAGTTAAGTTTTACTATATAATAATAAAAATGAGTGTAGAAGAAGATGTGATGAAAATTCAAAAGAAATTAACTAAGATGACTTCAGATGATGGCACTGTAAGTTTTATCATGAATAAACTAAAATTATGAACTGAATATTCTAGTCTAAAATTCAGTTAATATGAATAAGAAGCTTAGATTTATTTTTATCAGAGTTACCGTTACTATAGTTCTAGTAAAATATGCAACGACGACTACGAAATGGGTGTTACAGTTTTACTTAAATACTACCTTACGTTTTATTGATTATTTCCCGTATTGTATATAAACCTTTTTATGTTTTAGGGCCAGGAAGATGCTCTTGAGCTGCTTAAAACACTTCAAACGATGGCTATAAATCTAGATGTTTTGACAAAAACAAGGATAGGCATGACTGTTAATGCTTTAAGAAAATCCAGTAAGGATGAGGAAGTCATTTCATTGTGTAAAACGCTGATTAAAAATTGGAAAAAATTCCTCTCTACGCCTAACACACCTGCTAAAGACTCTGGCAGCTCTTCTAAACCAAAAAAGGAATCTAGCAAGGACAAGGACAAAAGAGAAGACAGAGATAAAGATAGAAAGCTACCTGCATCATTTCCACCCCAATCTAACACAACTGATGCTGTAAGACTAAAATGCCGTGAATTGTTAACTCAGGCATTAAAAACGGATGGAGAAAATCCTAGTGCATGTGGCTCACCAGAAGAGTTGGCTGAAGAGCTTGAGGAATCCATTTATGCGGAGTTTAAAAATACAGACATGCGATATAAAAATCGTGTCAGGTCTAGAGTGGCAAATTTAAAAGACCCTAAAAACCCAACACTGCGAACTAATTTCCTTAATGGTGTTATTTCGGCTTCTAGACTTGCAAAGATGACACCTGAAGAAATGGCCAGTGATGAGATGAAAAAATTGCGTGAGAAGTTTATTAAAGAAGCTATTGATGATGCTCAATTGGCAACTGTACAGGGTACCAAAACAGAGATGCTTAAATGTGGTAAATGCAAGAAGAAGAATTGTACTTACAACCAGCTACAAACCAGGAGTTCTGATGAACCTATGACTACATTTGTGCTTTGTAATGAATGCGGCAATCGCTGGAAATTCTGTTAAGACTGCTTGAATTTCTTAGACTAATAGTGTACTAATCTTTTTACAGTATAATGTACTGTGTCATTTTCAACATAATATATATGTTATGGATTTTGATTTTGGTTTTTCTCTATGTTTGCAATAACTTAGCTGACTGACTGAAATCACATTCGGTAGTTAAGGAGATACAGAGATAAAATAAAATTAATCTGCTTTACTAACAATAAAGTTTCATTTCAAAATATTTATTGCTACACCTAAAAGGTTTATTTAAGCAATGAAACTATATGTATAGGTAATAGTATGTATTTATCTATTCTATTTCACTTATTTACAACAGGAATGAGTCCTTTAGGACTTAAATAACACATAATTTTTCATGAACTGGCACATTTCTTACCAATTTCTTCTAAGCAATATGAATACAATTAAAATTATAATTTTAGCTTCCAACTAATACATGATCTTTGTTCCATACTTAACATATCAAAGTAATTATATTCAAACTTCCTTCATTTCTATTTAAATATGACAGCATTTTGTAAACATTTTTAGGGCCCACAACAGTTTAATTCATTAGTAGAAAAAACTTATAAATAGTTGCAATGGAGCATGGATAATATTTAAATTTTCCAATATAAATAAACAATGGATACTCAACCAAGAACAATTATTTGTTTTTATTATATCTCAAATTAATACATTTATTACAAAGATATAAATATGTCGCATTTGAAAATGTTATAAATGGTGTGGGTGCAAATGTTTCATCAAATTTGATGTTTTGTTCTTCTAAAACCGTTTATATAAAATGGTTATACAATAATGTATATTATTAGTCTTTTCAACTGATTAATAACAAAACATTAGCAGGCACATTGGTAATTTCAGTTTTTTTTTCTTTTTATATTTTAATGCCAAATATAATTAGGCAAAACACTGGTAAACATTTAATGTCATATCTGGAATTTCTATTAATCTAATATGGCAAGCTACACTTTGGTGAATGTCAACAATTTTTTTTTTGGCTTTCAATAAGGATCTGTTTTTCACATATATACTTTGACTTAAATCTATTTTATTATGTTTTTAAATGCTGCACTTATTATAATCAGTAACAATTATTTTCCTTCTACTAATAGCTCTCCTGTTTTAATTTTAACAAACATTTTTTCATCTTTACACATATCCATCTTGCTTTGCAAATCTATTTTGAGATCAGTGGTAATGTCTTCAGAGTCTAATTTTGTTATTGTAAATCTAACATCTTCGTTAGCGACGTAGCATTCAGGCGTAAGAGTTTTATGATAACTAAAATGGGTTTTTAAATGATCTCTTAGGAAGTGCGACTGTACAACAGACAAGTCACAGAAAGAACATTTGTGATGACCATTGCTGAAGTTGTCTTTTTTATCATGCCTTCGGTAATGATTACCCAAGGCATCCTGACGCTGGTTTGTATACGGGCACAGGAAACACGAATGTAATTTACGATCTTTCGTTTGTGCAGCAGTATCGTTTTGGTTTACATCATTTGCCGAATTATTTAAAGAACATCTCCTTTGTAACAATCGAAGTGTTTGTTGATCGCTAACAGAAAATTGCTGAAAATCGCTTTTCGGTAAACTTTTGGGCATAGTTTTTATTGCTAACTTAATGTTATCTGAGGCCTTGCTTTCTTTATTCTCTTTTAGTACAGATTCTGGAAAATCATCACTGCCCTTTCTTCTCTCAGCTACCGCTTCATCATTTTTCTGATGTTTTCGCATATGTTGAACGTAATTCGCGTAATATTTCACAGAATAGTCGCAGAGTTCACATTTGTACCTTTGTTTGGAACCATGCAATGATAAGTGAATTTTATATTGTTCTCTTTTTTCAAAGGCCGATGGGCATTTATGGCATTTGTACCGTTTTTCTTTCTGTCGGCCATTTTTCAAGTACGTTGGATAAACAAATTCAGGGTTACCATGCATTAAATACCCAAACTGAGGATCAGCTTGTAGAACGGGGGGGAAATGATCGTTAGGTTTGACAAGCTTGTCTTTCTCATTCAGTACTCTCTTTTGAGCTTCAGTCTTTCTTTGAAATAGATCTGTCCCTGATAATGGAATATTTTTATAGTCTATATCTTCGCCGGATTCATAATCACAGGACGTTTTACCTTCGCTGTCGTGTAACAGCTCGTGTTTGGCTAAATTACCAATATTTTTGACTGCGTAGCTGCATTTTTTACATTTGTGTTCTCCATCGCCATCATGCAAACCCATGTGATAGTTCAAAGCCGAGCTTTTAAAGAATTTTGCAGGACATTCTTTGCAATGAAATTGTTTCGGAACATGTTTGCCCTCATGAGATTTTTTATGCGAGTTTTCAACAACCTCATAATTTTTTCCAGGATTGGTAACAATCCAGGTTATATCAGAAGTCTCAGCACAATGTACAACTTCTAACCGAGGTTCTGTATGAGCTGGATGCATATTGTGAATAAACTTTAGCATTTTAGTTTTTGTATGATATTCATCGGAATGAACGATGGTATGTGCAGCTAATTCACTTTCTTGGAGTACAGAAAATACGCAATTTTTACATTTATACATAAATACGAAATCATGAAATTTGTCATGTACTTTTAATTCGCTTTCAGTAAAAAATCGCGCTGGACATTGTTGACAGAAGTACAAGGTTTTAATTACTTTGTTTTCTACTCCTGTACAGTCCTCTTTTGCATTGTCATCCGTTGTATTCATTTTTTCCAATTCAATTACTTTTCGTAACTTTGCTATCTGCTCTTCGTCTGGAATGTCAAGCTCGACTGGGCAATAAATGCGTCCATATATTTCGCCATGTGTTTTCGAATGCTCAGACAATCTTCCAGCATTGTCGCATGTAAATTTACAATCTAAACATTTATATACTAATATTTCATTATTACCAAACACAATGCAATGTATCTTCTCATGATTGGGTATTTTACATTTTTGAGTATTAACATACGAACAATAACGACATTTATACATTTTGTGGAATTCGTTCTTGGCGGATACCCACACAAAAGGAATTTCAGAGAGGTTGTTGTCTGTTTTATTTTCAGTCTTATACGAAATCGACACTGAAGCTTCTAACTCTGTATCTACTTCGCCCTTTTTTGATACAATACCGTGAACTCTCATATGTTGATGAAGCAAATGTCTCTTGGATACACTGTAGTTACATTCTGGACATTTGTATGGTGTATCTGCGGGGAGTCGATGAAATTGTTCGTGATACATATACTGAGACTTGCTGTTTGTTTCATAAGGGCACTCAGTACATTTATGTCTCTTGGTTGAAGAAGATTGCAACCCTTGTTGTTCAGGCAAAGGGGATTTACAACCCATTGCTTTCGCTATGTAATCTTCGGGCTCAGTAATGCCATGTAAAACAAGATGTTGAACTAATTCTTGTTCGTCTTTCACATAAAATGGACAGAAATAGCACTTAAATATGGACTGGGGCGAAGGCTGGTGTTGTTGCATGTGTATAATGAGCGTAGTCCTGTCGTTACTTTTGTAAGGACACTTTGAACAAGTATCGGATATCATTTCATTTGATAAACTCGATCCCTCGAGCTTTTGCTTCACCGTAGTCACAACCTTTATGACACCGTCATGTTTAAGTCTGCAGTGTCTCTGAAAAAATATACATAACAAAACATTAATATTTGTCAGATTATAAAAGCGTCTACCCCATAGTCAATTTGCGTATTGACAGCTTTACTTGTGACTTATAACTTCATGTTTTCTGTAGAACAATACTTATCTACTAAAATGATTAGTACTATATAATTTCCTCTACACTATTAGTTACCGCACGATTAATAACTTGCGAATATTGATTTCTTTTAAATCATAGATTTCCATATAAAAACAAGCAAGAAACGAACCTGTATAACGTGTTTCCAATTTGATAACTGATTGCAATGTCCACAACGATACGCCAAGTCAGCTGGATCTGGTGTGCTTTCAGGCTTTTTAGTGACTACAGAGCCTTGAGGTTTTTGCTCTTCGTAAACAGGCTTCGAATGTTCTCGGACATGTTCTAACAAAGCTTCTTTTGAAGAGTGCCTGAAAAAATTGTTAATATTTTTTAACGTTGTCCACAAAGGATGCTTAAAAAAATATAATAATTAAATATAAAATACCTCAACATACCTATAGTTACATTTCTTACATTTCCATAGAGTTTTTAGAAGCCCCAGCCTTTTCATGTCTTGATTTCTGTTATCTAAACTATATTTGTAATCGCTGCTTAAAGTTTGTAAGTTAAGAGGCTGTAAATCCGTTGTGTATGAACTTTCATTTACTTCGTTAAATGAATCATCAATTTCTAAGACGCCATCAAGAGTGTTATTTTGATCAATATAACGGAACTCATTTTCGCCATTATCATTCAATATTGGCATTGCCAAGAATTTGTTATATTTACTATAGTTCCTTCTTCCCGTTTCATCTGTCATTAATACTTTAGCATCAGCGTGGTCAGGATCCCTAGCAGACTTCAGTTTAATATGCTTTGTTATGTCCCATCTCCAATTGGATTTATATTTGCACAGGGAGCATTCAAATGGTTTTTTATTTAAATGCCCTACTATATGAACGTGAAATCTCGACGCAGTTGAAGCCCAAAAAAAACAATGTGGACATTTAAATACTTTCTTACCAATAGCTTGACTTGGCGATAAATTCATGCTATCATTGTCGTCTACTATTTCAGAATCAAAGCTTTGTGGAGGCTCCGGAAGAGTTGAATCGTCATTGATACTTATGTCAAGAGGTGTATCGAACTTATTTGATTCTCTATTTATGTTATTCCAAACAAATACAACGTTCTCCATAGGATGCGGTTCAGCTTCTTTTTCAGAACTCTCAAATGCGGGTTTATTGCTGTCTTGAGTTTCTATTGGAATTTCTTTAGTTTCACTTTCCTCTTTCTTCTTACAAGTTTTCATATGGATAAATAGATCTGCACTAGATTTACACCTGTGTCTACAATTTTGACATCTTGTTGAACTTAAACTTGACATTATTGTATTGGGTAAAATGCGATTAGAATGATGGGAGCAAGACTTTTCATGGACAGAGTGCTCGGACAGACACTTGCTTTCAAACCCGCAGTTTTTACATCTAAGTGAGCCCTCTTCTCCTGTCTCAGTAAGTAATCTTTCTTTTAGTTTATCGAAAAACGATTCATTTTTCTTGCGTGTTGTTGTTTCTTTCGTGTTATTAGGAGTACAGCTGACTGTTGGCGTAAATAAAATATCAGGTTGTACACAATCCAATCTTGAATTACTCGAATCTGGGGAATCACATGAATTTGATTCTTTTAGTTTTTTTATCGGAGGCTCTCCTGATGTAATTTTGCTTTGGTTTGGTGTCGATGAATTTAGGGGTATAAGCTGAGGAATTGGTCTCGGTATTTTCCTGCTTCTTTTACTGGACTTTGAATTTTCCAATCCGTTAATTAGTTCTTGGTTCTGGTTAGAAAGCATAAGTTGCAAGTCGTTTTTGGTAGACGTTTCAGAAGTAGCTGCATCGTTAGAGTCACTATTGGAACTAACTATTTCTCTTTCTGCATATTGTAAGCCCATTTCCTGTAAAAATTAAAAAAAAGTTATTTATTATTGGAAATAAAAGCTAATAAAAAGAAACAAAATTATTGTTTCCACTTATGGCTATCCCCACATAAGCTTACTTTCACTAAAGTTTGTAAATGTTATATTAGTTGGTAAAAATTCAACATGAGCCAAGTTATAATAAAACATTTCCGTGTATTCGGTTACTGTTTTTTGTTAATCGTTTACAATGTAGTCTATGTTAAATAAGATGAAATAAACATTAAACGTGCCTTATAAATACCACAGCCTAAGATCCATCATCATTCATATTTTTTAAATCAAAAGAAATGACGGATTAAAAGCCTACACCCGTATTCAAGAAAGAGGAGTAAAAGTCAAAGATTGCAACGAACTTAGTAAAACAAACCAATAACTCGTTCAAAACCAACTGAGATTCGGAGTAGTGACCACAAATATTTTAGATCTCTGACGAACTAGCATATTCAACTCGTTTATTTTTTCTCTAATCATAATTATCTGATGTTTTAGATAATTCTAAATGTTACTTTTTCGCCTAAGTTATAAGGTTTTAGTTCATGATTTGTCCGACAGAGGTCAACGGAGTCAATAACGTTTGAATTCCAAAGGCTACTGTTTCGATACATATTATTTAATAAACTAAATAAAAAAATAACTACATTATAGACTAGTATTAGCCTATTGAGAAATTTTAAATTAAAATATATTTATGTGCATACACTTATCGGTACATGTGGTGTATTGAGTGTACTACATATGTTATATAGTTTCTGCTAAAACATATATTTAAATGTATTAAATATGCAACATCTTAAATATGATTATAATTTTGGATATTAAATGGTTCGCCTAAACATTTCGGTTAAATATGTTTCACGCCATCAAAATTTTAGAGCTTTTTTCAATACAACATAATAAAACATTTAAATTTTATTTAAAATTTCTGTATATGTGTTTATACCGTAACCGTGTTTAGAGAATAAGTGTTTAATGAATAAAAGTTTTAACATAATGATTAAAACTTTGTGTGCCGTAAAGAAGTGCTAATGCGATTGTGAATTAAATCTAAAATAAAGGCAAGCTTATATATGAGGTAAAGTTTCGATTTTCAAGTAAAATAATATTTAATAACAATTTAATCAAAAACTTTTTAGAATTCAAATGAAATTTACATTGGTTAAGGTAACTTCATCATATCATATATATAAACTGTATGCAATAATAATGAATATATAAATATTATAATAGTGCAATCGAGTTGTTGTTACAAAAAGTTTACCACCGTGTTTGTTTTCCAAACGTCAAAAGAGTAAAAGCGGTAAATTTAAGCGATACTGGAACTTCATGCAAGGGATTAAAAACAATGCAAGACGAATAAGAGGGACAATAGAGTGCAGGGCAGTGCATTCAGAGAGCGGAGCCGGCACGGCAGCGACTGCGGCGGCGTGACGTCACCGGGTGCGGCTTTACCATGCGGCGACACTCACCGAGGCCGAGTGCGAGTGCGAGGATCGCGAGTCGCCGCTCCCTTCCTCCTCCTTGGGGACGAGCGGGCTCCCGTTCACTATGTCCTCAGCGAGACTCAGGTCGCTGGCACCCACACGGTTGCGGCGCCGGCTCGAAGTAGACTGCCCCACCGGCGGCGTGTGATGATTCATTTCGTGTACCGTCAAACTTTGCCTGATGTCGGCCGTAAAGTTACACATTGAACAGCTGAAGCTTCCTGTTCCACCGTGGTTCTTCATGTGTCGATCCAAATTCCATTTGTATGGCGTTCGAAAGTCGCACATAGTACACTTTATCATTGGCATTGAATGGTATTTGACGTGCTTCGTATACCTAGCTTTTATATGTGTCACGTAATTGCATTTGTCGCATGAGTAAAAATTACGCTTAGTTTTTGCATTAGAAGTCGCGTTGTCGCTAATAGATACGTCCCCATCGGCATGTAACCGTTCCATCACCTCGTCACCACAATCTTCCACTTCCATTTGCATATCATCGTATTCTTCTACTTCCTCAATTAAATCTTCTTCCTTCTCTGACGTCTCGACGATGTTTACGGCCGAGGATGGTTGCTCAGTCTCCGTTTGTTTGTCAGCGGCGATCTCTCCGTGGACCATTTTCATGTGCCTGACGAGTTTCTGATGATGCCGCGAAGCGTAAACACAATGGGCACAGTCATAAATCTTAAGCTTCACGAAATGTATGTCACGCGTATGGATAAGATAAGCTCGCGGGTTCTGTGTATAAAAGGTGCACTTGGTGCAGCTGTAGTTCCGTTTAATCTTGCACTGTGGCAGTTCTAAGTCTTCGGCGGCGTCCGAAGAGCCCTCGGAAGACGCGTCGCCATACAGGCGGCCTTCGAGGGTGCGCAAGATAGTAGCGACCTCGCCGACGTGCGCGCTCGGCGACGAGGACATCTGTTGTAGCATACTCCGCTGCAACAAACAATGCTCGGTGTCGGTTAAACGTTCCGCGACGGATGCCGGCGGCGCGTGGGGTGCGCGCGGGGGGCGAGGCGGGCGGCGGGCCGGCGGCGCAGCAGCGTGTGGTGCGCCAGAGCGTCGGCGGCTGAATGAGGAGCGGCGGCCGTCGGCGCGGCTGGCGGGCGGCCGCGGCCGCGGCGCGTGGGCGCGGGACGGGAGCGGAGGGTCCGATGTCATGTGCTCCTATGTTTTTCATCCTCGTCGACGCGGTTAGGGGAGCCGACGCGGCAGGCGACCTCCACTCGGCTACGACCAAATGAGAGCACTCTTCGTTGGTGCTCGAATATTATTTTGTTGCATAACTCAACCGACTAACCCTAGTTAGTTTTTACAACGATATTGTTGATGTTTTAATTAATTGGTATCCGCATACTATATGTTTAGTCAGTAAAGAGCAAGTGTGCAGCGCGTCCAATCATAAAAATCAAATTGGTTATCAAAAAGCTCTTAAACGGTACTTTTTATAACAATGTGGCGACTAAGACGAGTGAATATATGCAAATTGTTTGAAGATCGTTGATGTCTTTTCTGATAAGTTATCAAGTACGATCTTAACTAGACTTAGAGGAAACTGAAGTAAGAACGACCGATAATAACACGAACAGGACTATTATTATTTAATAATAATAAATTTTTAATTGTTATAAATAATTAACATGATATTCATGTATTACTAAATTTAAAAAATGATAACCGCGTGGGTTAGCGGTCAACACGTAGACTATTTTACCTCACTGTTCTGAGTTCAATCCCGTTGCATAGTTTGTAACTTTGAATGTTTGGTTTTCTTTCTGTACTGTAACTGTTTGTAGGACTACATACGAACGATTGATTTTAATTTCTCGGTTCCGAAAAAAGACCGAAGTTAGTAGATATCTCGGTTTAAAGCAAGAAAGAAAACTTTATTCGACTTCCAAACACAACACAATAACACATTAAACGATAAAATAACAAGAAAACAAGAAAAATAACTTTTTTTTTTAGTGTCGTGTCATGATGTCGCAAAAATAACATGCCTTTTTTTTAATGCCAACTAAATCCTAGGGTCTCCATTTACATTTTGCAATAAAAACACCGACAACCTACTATCGGCGTTTGTAATGACGTAAACAATACAATAAAATTATCAAAAACGCCAGACCTAAAAACTTAGTGTGACTACAATAAAAAGTGTAATAATGTGTTATACATTACGTGAATGGCTTTCATTCCCTAATTTAGAGTTTAAATGTTTACCGTTAGTTATATCAATATCCAGTTGAGAATTATTTCATTACGACTTATACGAAGTATATATTAGGTCTTTACCTATGAAATTGCCGTTCTGCCGTGCTGGCCATTTAAAATAAAATATTTTTTTTGGCGGCTAAGTCTAATTTCAAATTAAGTGCATTTATAAACATGGAATTCTTTTTTCTTAAAACGTCATTTGTTTAAAAGTTTAAAAGGGTTTTGTTTTTTAATCGCATTCTGATATTTTTCGACATCATGGATACCATAAAAAATGGAGTAATTATGAAGTATGAGTACCGTGGTGGCAGCAAAGCGGCACAAGCGGCACGCAACATCAACGACGTTTACGGAGCGAACACTACAAACGAACGCCCCACCCGTTATTGGTTTGTCCGCTTCCGCTCTGGAAATTTTGATCAGAAAAATGAACACCGAGCTCCTCCGAAAACTCTGGTCAACAATGACGAATTAATTGCCAATGTGGAAACTAATGATGCTTAATCTACGGCTGAATTAGCAGCAGATTTCGACTTTAGCATCAAAACGATATTGGTCTATTTGCGTCAAATTGGCAAGGTAAACAAACTTGACAAATGGGTACCCAACGAACTCAATGGTCGCATGCGCGAAGTACGAGTCCAGACGTGCCTTGCAATGCTCAACAGGCATACAAATGAAAGAATTTTGAAGCGCATTGATACTTGTGACGCGTGACGCAAAATGGATGTTGTAGAACAATCGTAAACGCTCAGCAAGTTGGATGGACCCTGGTTCAGCGCCCAAACAATACCCTGGACAGAAACGTATCCCTAGAAAAGTGATGGTCACTATATGAAGGTTTGATGTCAGTGTAATTAATCACAGCTTCTTACCAAACGGGACGAGAATTGCTGCAAATGTGTATTATGAAGAACAGAACAATATGATGGTGAAGCTCGCACGCTACTGCTGCACGACAACGCGCGACCTCATACTGCACAGCAGACCGTCTCCAAGCTACAAGAGCAGGGGTTGTTCTCCGTCATCCG
>DWHU01000876.1:0-15187 GCA_018247975.1 Parides photinus | reverse complement strand
TATTTAATTTACCAATGCTTGTATTAGTTACAATACTTTTACAAAATACATACATCATATAAAATTATAACAAAACAAGCCAATTACAGGTAAATACCGCGTGTATAAATTAAGACACTAACAATTGTAAAAAATAATACAAATGAGTTAAGAGAAATTTTGATTAATAGTTATTTGCAAGTAAGCCGTGATAGCCTAGTGGTTATGGACCTCGGCCTCCGAATCGGGGGTCGTGGGTTCGAATCCCGTTTAGCGCAGATGGAGACTAACACACTGCCCCAACCTCAAGAAATTAATTGGGAAAATGGGAAGGACAAAAAAAAAGTTATTTGCAAGTATATTATTAATAGTTAAATACATCAATGTTTTCTCTATTTAGTCCTCATTATACCCCTGTCAAGATGTTGTTTATTAATATTCTTACACACGATTAAATCTTTCTTTTTTTTATGCTTTTTATTAACTACAAAGTATTTCGTCGTCATCGTCGTATGTACAAATCTGCCGAGCTTAATCTGAACCTTTTCCCATTGTCCCAGACGGCTGAAATTTTACACAAAACCTAGAGGTCGGTGACACTACAATAATCCGTAGTCATATTTGGACCCAGATCAAAAGGTCGTCCTTGACGGGGGTACCTGATGTCTGTCTCCGAGAATTCGGGTAGAATTCTTCGAGAATGACTTTGGAGAGGATTTTAGAGCTTTTATTTTAATATTTGATTTTATTAAAAAAATACTAAATAAAGCTTCTTTTTAACTTAATATTTTAATATATACCTTTCATCTATAGTTTTTTCAAGTGTATAACTATGACGAAATATTGGGATCGAAAGCCTCGCTTAATTCATCCTCATATAAAAGAAGTAAACACTTTCAAGAGTTCACCTCGTCGGTGGACGGCGACCAAATACCGGTTAGTAAATATTTGTCTGTTTGTATACAATAATGTAATAATTGGATGACAATCGTTCGCGTGTTATAATCGCGTCATCCGGTTGCAGTTGGCGAGTGTGGAAGAATCGCTGCCCTAGTCAGCGGCAGCGGAGGCGGCGGCGCGCGCCCGGCGCAGGCAATCGCGTGCACTCGCCACGCTGCTCGTCCACACACACTCGCTTTACATGGAGACCACTTCTGGCATTCAAATAATCATTAAGTTATTCTATTTCCCATTTACTACTAATTAATGACGGATACAAATAAAAGCAGAATGTGATTTCAATAAAGGGCTGAACGGACCGCGGCCCCGCCTTCTCACCATGCCATGACTAAAAACTGAGCGGGTAGCTTCCGCCGTCCTCTAAGTAACCGTAGTACCGACAGCTATGTTCGTTCGCTTACCCTCAATTATCATTTATTTTTATATTAAATATATTATACATACATATGTGTATCGCTTATACTCATCTTTTTTATTTAACGTAGCGACGAGGCTAGAGAAACATTTAAGACCAACGTAGCTCTTGTTAATACGATATACTCGTTTACAGCACCTCATTGTGGCTAAAGTTTTGATACATAAGATATTGATAAATCTCCTTACCTCAGTAATTTCAGCAGCTACTACGCATTTGAATCGAGAACACAGTCTATCTAGAGCAATGCTTATCAACGTGTCGCCCCACAGACGAATTTGATTATTAATGGGGCAATTTGGAAATGGACTCGACACGTGTTTAACTCTTGCGCTCCGGGTGCAATGCTAGATTTCGGTGCTAAATTAAAAACTATGTATGTTAAATAGAAAGAATGGTCTGAACAGTATAAAGGTTTTTGAAAAACTAATATATTATACAAAAAAGTTTGTGAAACGCTGGTCTAGACGGGCACGGGCAACAGAAACCTATCACCGGCACTCAACGATCTACTTCACTTGCAACATCTCCCCACGCTTAAGTTTCAACGATAAAGAATTGCCATAACTTTCCGCCTTGTTTAACTTAACTTTTAGGTATTCCGACAAAGTTTTTAATTTAATAAAAAAGTCTTAACTCTTGCCTTCCTTGAGAGGCTTGCATTCATTATTATATATACGCCTTTAGTCATATTAGTTACATAGATGAAACTTTATGTTTTTTTATAATAATTTTCAATATAATAAAACTACAAAATATTTATGCATTTAAAAATAGAGCATCACAGTTATTAAGATAACCATAATTATTGTTTGAAGCCTGTTCTATACAGAATAATATTACTTTATCTTCAAGCCTTGTAGTGTTGTGGTTGGTATTTGATTTATTTTATTATTGCGATTCTAAGCCAGTGGTAGTAGTCATTGAAATTTTTATTTCACATTTTCCCTCTCTTTATACTTGTAATTAAATGTCAACAATTCCAAAACACTGACGGTGTTGTTCAAAAACAAACCTTTTCTCTTTTTGTTTGTTTTCCATTCGCGGTTTGGATTTAAAGCGTATTTTATTTTATATTATGTTTTCAGACAACGTTAAAAACAACGTAAGCGTAATATATAATTGAATGGGACCAATGTTTAGACTTTTAGATTTAAATTTTCTAACATATTTGCTACTGAAACTAAGAATTTAAAGAAAGTCCTTATAAAATAAAACAGGATGTAATTTGTTTTTAGGTTAGCTTTATCTGATACTAGGTTTACTGATATATTTATTGGTGTCATTTTTAATAGAAAAATGATGGTTTGTGTTGTGTTGATGGGTTTATTGATGAAGTTCGCGCTGCATGAAACTTACACGTGTATTTTAACAGTCCTCCCGCCGAAGCGAATGGGACATAGAATATTAAAATATTTATGACGCTGCCGCTGCACCATTTATTAGCTCGACAGTAAACCAGCGATGTGTCACAAATGCAAGCCTGCAACGAGCATGCATCCAACACATTTCGCTTTGTTGATCGAAATCAAAAACAAACTGCGCTAACAATCGCTACGTCACAGTAACCGTTTCAATGAACAAACGTGTTACGGCCAATATAGTATACACTAATAAGTGCCACATTAAGTACCGACCTCAGTTAACTCTGTGACCTACAACTTAACTGCTCCTTGGTATAACACAACTTTAGTCCACTATAGATATCTCTTTTTCTTTTGTTTGCTGGTTAATAAAAAAAAGTATGCTCTCGTAACAGACCTTAATCCCATAATTTCAGGTGTAATTAGTTTATAAGGCTATTTAGTGAATTATTTAAAAAAATATGTAAAAACTCCGAAATTACACCAAATATAGGTACATTGTTGTTAACCTTAATAATGTGCATAGTTTTATATAAATATTAATAAAATTGTTATTTGGTTTTTTTTTACTTACTTTGTCTATGACAATGTACATGCCCACTTTGTCAATTATTTAGATATCTTATTTATATTTCTAGTGGTTTTTAAAACGTTTACGTAAATAGGGGAGTATATACGTTCGTTGTTGAGACTTTCGTTGTTCGTTATTGTGTTATTATTCTGTATTATATATTCAATATCAAAAAGGTGTACATTTATTCCACGTTTCAAAGTACGCAGCCGCGACACTGCGTTATCATCACTATGCTCTGCTCTAAAAAATTAAATATGTTGTAACAAGTGGCCGTTTTAATATAGTATTCGATATTAATAAAAACGACTTAAACAATATTTCAATAAGTATTAATACAATAAAAAAATAACGAAGTATTCTTTTTACTTGAACGACGTAATACGTTGTGAATGTCGACTGCCGTAGCAATAAACACTCAACTACGACTCACTTAAGGTGTCACAATAAAAAAGGTCCCATTTGAATTAGTTTGAAGGAAAGGCCGGGTGTCGGCACGCAATCCGCTGGACACGGCAGTGGGAACGGACCTGAAGTAACAATTAGCTGGTCATGCAAGCCGGCGATCCATCACCTATTTGCGCTGTGCCTCCGGCGCTGGCCACTCGCTTTCTACTGCAAGGCAATTTCCGGAGGCCTTATCTAACTCGCGCGGTAAGCATTTACTTCGTGCGATTTGTTCAACAGAATTAATACAGTGGAAGTAAATCTTCACCAATTGTATATATTGGTTTTACTGTATACTTTAATAAATGTACTCTTCCTATTACAACCTGACCCATTAGCTCAGAGTGTACCCCCCTACTGAGTCAAAGGTCGTAGGTTCGATTCCAGCCACGAACAATATTTGTTGTGAGTCTGGGTTGTTTTCTATGTATGATATGCATATATTTAAAAAAAATTATTTAAGTAGTCTGTCAGCTATCTAGCAAGTATATTCTGCTGACTTTGGGACTAGACAGTGTTTGTATGAATTGTCTAAAGAAGATATAAGTATTAAGGTATAAAATTCAATAGACATATTATAATATATTTTCCTTTAATATTAAGTCTTAGATACATTGGTGATTCAAATTAAACAAATAGAATATTTAAATTACAATATCAATGATAAAGCCTTGATAGCTTAGTTTGTAAAATGACTTTATGCGGTACAATAAGGTATGTGTTCGCTTCTTAATGAACTAATTTCGGGTGAAAAAAAAAAGATGAGTAAACCGGCATGTTCAAAGAATAAACTTTCACGGAATGCGTAATCGATAAAGGGCTTTACCTCTCTTCTAATTAAAGAAAGCTCTGAATCACTAAGGTGAGAGAGCATTAACAAGACTATTTGTACATATCTCCATTATCTCCGATCCCATTCGCTCAACTCATAAAACCAATTTAACAATAATTTGTCCAATTTCTTTAATAATGATAATGCATAATAAATTTAAATGAATTAACTTATAACTGTTTATTAAATTTTTAAACAATTCAAATATTCCTGCCTGATAAATTCAAGCGAAGTCAAAAAAAAGCAAGTGTAAAAGTTTCAATCTCTCCGTCCTTTTTGATTTAACTTTAATAATAGAAAACAATATGAAACGGAAACAACTTTTTGTCGTTTTATTACTTTTGTAGCGTAACAGTTGTATATAATATTGAACATTTAAAACTTATTAGCAACTTAAAATAATTCCAATATTGGATACAAATAAAATATTTGATAATTTCTTCAAAATTAGAACATACAACGGTATATGCATAAATAATAACAAAGAGCCAATTCAAGGTCGAAACGAATTATAAATATGTGTATATGATAGATAATCATCAATCAAAATCAATCGAAGGTAGAAATCTTGCATCGATCTGTAGTCTTTCTGTCATTTACGACAAGTACAGTATTTCATGTCTATAATTACAGAAGAAAAATGTTAGTTTACATTGGATTAACATCTGGCATAAATAATTTTTTTAAGCCTTCTATATGTTCTCACCGCAGGGACTCGTCCATCTCTCATAATATAAGACTATTCAGCATTAATCCACCACACTTGCCAAGTGCGGGTTGGCGTATAAAGCCAGTGATATTTCATTTTTTGGGGCGAACATAACTCAGAAAAGTCATCGGTGCGCGCCGTATTCGATCCCGCTACCTCCGAATCAAAGGTTGAGGTCGCAAACTACTCGACTGTCATGGCTTAAGTATACTGGGTATTAAGTGACAATTTGTACATGAATGGAGAAATGTATCATTGCTCATACGGCGATGAATTCACAATATGGAATTTAAGGCCAATTAAAAATAGTATAGTATAAAGCCGTGATAGTCGAGTGGTTTGGGACCTCGGCCTCCTCCTTTTCTGAGTTATGTGCGCTTTATGAAATTAAATATCACTAGCTTTATCCGCCAACCCGCACTTGGCCAGCATGGTGGATTATGGCCAAAACTCTCTCCATTAGGAGAGAAGGCCCCGAGTCCCAACAGTGGAAACATTCAGAGAGTTGTAAAAAAAAAATTGTGTAATGAAATATAAGTAAATAAATATTTTGCCTTATTCTTGACATTTTTACCAAGCCGACGTCTCTTCTCTTCTTCTGTTCTTGTGGATGTTAAAGTATTAGTCAATGTTGACAGTTAGATAATATTAAATATCAATTGAAGTTATGATGAACGGAATGACTATAGAAGGTAAATGTGTTTAATGTTTGATCATTGGATATGAGTGTATTAATTTTTAAAAAGGCTCTTTCTACAAACTGATGAGCACCCTGCATCTTATCGCAGAAACGTAGAATATTATAAAATGTCGCAATAATGCAAAGAAATAGACAAATGTAACAGCGTTCTTGGGGGATTACAATAGTTTCATGCGAGTTTAAACTTAAAAATGAGTTATTAAGGTCGGTTATTGTCAAAACGCTTTAAAACACATAACGCTGAAGCGGCGCTCGTGAGAAATATTATGAAAACAAATTCGCGTTGAGCACGTTCACTGTGCAAGTAATAAATAAAAGAGCAAAAGTACCTAGTAGACGGAGCAAGCGGGCCGCAAAATGGCATTGTTTGGAATTGTATTACGGAGTTAGCCAGAAGGATAATTATGTGCGACTTCTGATTTAAAAGAAAATTAACTTAGTTTGTTAATTATCAATTTATACACCTAATTCTACGAAACGACAAGACAAAACTATCAAGTGAAGATAGTAAATGTGTCGCTAGTTATAATGGTATACACTACACTATTTGTTTTCTACGCCTCGATATACTATCTACAGATATAGAAATATACATATGTCTCCTAACCTCTAAATTTGATGAAGCTATGAATGTCGTTAAACTTAATGAGACCCACAGCACCAGGGTCATTAATTGGCATAACCAATTGGCGACGGTCACATAAAAACTGTTGCCATTTTCTTAAACTAGTTTCAGTTTAGTTTCTTTATAAAATATAATAAGGGCAGTAATGACATAAAAAAATACAATAGGAAGGTAGCAATAGTTGTTATATAAAGTATTTTTTTGAAGTTCTCAAACGCTTTGGGATCTATCATTTTAATTCTCGTTACAGCGCCCAATAGACTAAAATCCATGCAGACTAACGTATGGTAGAAGTAATCCGTGTTGTGTTGCTCACAGACTACGACAAAACAGTTTTCCCGTTATAATACCCATTATACCATTAAACTCGTCTTCTGTAAATCTTAAGAAGCGAGTACATTACAAACAGATCACGTGAACGGAATCTTTACGTTTAAGGGAAACGAGACGGGGGGAAATATGTTAAACAAGCAATTCACGTGAATCGGAAGCACCTGTCGGGCACAAGGGGGCTTATACCTGAAACCAGACGTAAATATGAACGCCCCAATGATTTCGATAACTCGCGGAAAACGAAAGTTGCGGAAAACTCAAAGCGCTGTAGCGTTCAATTTTACTGCTATTTGAAAATTAAACGTATCCGAGACTGCTAGTTTTAACATGAACGGAAAGCTTATTTTACCAGTTTCAGCTGCTAACGAACCTACTAATTTGTTCGTTAATTTACTACTGTATTAAATAATATATTGTTAGGGTAAGAAATAGGAATATTTGTAAATAATATACAACATATATAACTCATACTTAAAACCAAAGTAACGTGTTACCAATGCAAAGAATTTTTACGACAAGGAAGGGAGAAGGAATATCTAAAATTATTCATTAGTTACATCGGATAAAGGATAAGACTAATTGTTAGTCCTTTAAAATTCTAAATAAATTTTATACTGAATAATTATGAAGAATGATCTATGGTTTTTAAATGCATTTCAAGAAAACATGTCATCAGCAGAGCAACCGGAAAGCACATGGAAATCGTATAGGCTGACAGCTGTCTTGCTGTCGGATGATGACCGGGGGCACTTAATTAATAGATCTGTAAGTGGCTGACATGATTTGCTTGCGGCGATGCTGACTTTAGAGAACCTACAGCAAGCTATAATTTTGATATATCTATTTTAACTAAAGAAAATTTCACATCTCTTACGCCATATTTAAAAAAGTTTATTTTTTTAACTTCTTTGCAGTGTATAAATAGTGTGTGTATTAAAAACCATAGTTAGTTACCTGATGAATCACACAGTTAACAATTAATAGTTTCAGCTAATTATTAACCATGTGAAAGTGAATGAAAAAAAATAACGTAATTATATAAAGTATTTAAGGGGAAGAAAGCTTAAGTAAAAAATGTTAATGGGTAAGCTTACACCTTGAACAAAGAACGAATGTACGATAGTATATAACAAAGAACGAATGTATGATAGCGAGTATTGAACAACGAATGTATGATAGCGAACGATTGCTTAAGTTACATATTAATCTTTGGATACCGGCATAAATATTGTTAGTGACACAAATATACATGCAAATGATTGTCTGGATTTAATAATCACATTTCACAAATATTTCCTTCAGCAGCATCCTTTAAAATCATTTAATGGTTATGAAAAACTAAAGCTCCAATGGAGAGCCTGCTAACAAATTGCTTATATTTTTTCCTCTTATCTCAGCTTCGCTAGCAATAAATAAAAAATAAGAGCCGTGTCGTGATGGATACTGCCCCCGGGTAATCTCCGTTCAAGTAGAAATAAGTAGCGTTTTTTATTATTATATATAATAAAAATCAATTACTGCAATCCCAAGTATTTATCGTCAGAAAATAGTGGACGATAACAAAATTTTTGCCCTTGTAAATAGTTTGTGATATTACAATGAATGACTTAGAACAAGTAGAGAAATATGAACTCTTGTTAACCTTTGGTTATGACTTGGTAGAATAAAACGAAATTCCGGGATGAAAGCGTTTAATTTCTAACAACAAAATGTCAATTAAAAAAGCTCTTTATAAGTCTAAAATCACTAGCTATTATGATATCGCTCGTACCGCCCGCATTATGCAAGATTCTGATAATGTTTGAATTGTGCTATGAAAAGAAGTTTGTAGTCAGTATGACGGTATATATTCCTCTGACATCATCTCACACACATAGCTTTACAGGTGACGCAGTAATGAAGAACCTACAGAGGTTTGAGGGTGTTACGGTAAGGGTGCGCGAATACAAGTAAGTCAAAATGTGTCTTGTACAGGTGCACCTAGCGCTTGAGGCATAGTTTATTGGATTTGCAGAGAAAAAGAGATAACTAACACTAAATTTCTAGATCACACCTATCTAGAAATTCCCAGAACAATAATTATTAGTGGTGATGACTCAATTTAGTGTAAACTAACAACCGGTTACCTGACTCATGTCGTTTCTCGAATGTTCTACTACATTCGATCGCAATAATAACTAGTATCTAATAGCAGTCTAGTATAAGGCTGCTTAAGAATTATCTGAATTAATTTAATTTAGCATTTCTAAAGTTCATGCGGAACCATTAATTGAAAATGTGAGTTGGTTAATTTCACTTAACCCTTGTACACCGAAACGACATCTGGCGCCCAACCCGTTTACTGCCTCGACGAAACTGTCCACCTTAATGTGCCATTAGGTATGTAACTGATGCAGGTGTCGACCCTTATCTCTAACGCACATATTTGCAAAGTTTGTTGGAAAAACTGGAACTGGTAAACTGGTGGCTAAAGGGACTGCACCATCTGTAATGAGAGACCCGCCCTACTCAAGCAAATTTTGTTAAAATATACACGTAATAACTTATATAGTACTAAACTAACCCATTATTAAATTGAGATAAATTTCTATGTAAAATCGTCATAATTTGCGCTAATTGTATATAATCTTCTGTGTCTTTGTATAAACATTTACAGTAATTGGAATATACATTATTGAATTCAAGGATTTACCACAAGATCACTTGGAAATACCGCAGACACTTAATGAGTTATATTATTTTTTAAATGCCCAACAATTGTCAAAACCGATTACAATTAAATGAGATTTTATAGCAAATTATAAAGCGATACATTTTAAACATTAACATTTTTATACATTAACAGAATGAATGGCAAATTTTGATCACAATCCATCTTCATTTATATAAATATGACTACTGGTGAGAGTAAAAAAATTTTTTTCTGGTGATAGATTGACGAAATTAACAAAGTTGCTGACCATGTTCAAAATCTAAGACCTCTTCGTTAAAATCAAGTTGCTGAGCGTTTTTGCAACAGCTTCAACAAATTAACCTAAAATTTTGGTTGATGTTTATGTAAAATCTTTTTTAGTGTATATAAAGCATATATTAATTAAGTGTGTAATGACTTTGTGTTCTACCGAAGTTAAAACCCGGCACGTAATTTAACGGGGCCGTTGACAAATCGCCGTAGATAGCTGGATGATTCTAGAAGCGATATATTGGAATTGCGAGCCGGTCGTTAGGGGACCACCACTGTACTGCGAGAATTCGAACGACCGTAATGGTTGGGGACATAACGAAATAAAAATTTCTAAGTACAAAGCTCAGTGGAAAAATCTCAATCACATAAATTAAATCGGTTATTGAATTCTGAAAGTAGTATCATGTCTTTAAAACGCCTAAGCACTGATTTAAACTTTAAAAAAATCATTGAATGGTATCAAAATTAAATAATAAATTTCCAAACTGTAGAGAACATTGAATATGGAAAAATTATGAAATATCATATGTTTTATTACAGAGCTTGATAATGGGTTTATAACGAAAAGTTTAACATGTCTCTGTCTGAAAATAATTAATTAAATAGTAGCAGCTGTGATGTTATATGACGAGTGTGGTACATAAGTTAATGTGATTGTTACTTAAATTAATTAGCGGATCCGTTTATATTGTTTCTAAGGGTGTATGAATGTTGTAGTTTCGGCATCTTTGCTTTGTTAAGATAATCTTAGTGTGGCTCCCACGAGGCGTCAACAAAGAAAATTGGATGGGCAGTGAGCCAATAGCTCTTAATCCTCTACTCTTTTTGACCCCCCTTATCTGCTTGTACGTTAAATCACTATGTTTGAGTAGTCTTAGAGGGTCTAACGCTATTCAGACGTAGATATTTTATTTAGTTCTCTTTCTTTGGCATATTTTTGCCTATTACGAAAATACATAGCAATATCACATCTCGGATACATATTTTCTAGATAGAAATATTTAATAAAATGAGGTTATGTGTTATAATAATAATAATACGTCATATTTATATCAAGTAAAAATATACATGTTGGTTATTGCCGCTTATGTGGTAGAGACTCAACTTATATTTTCTTTATACACGTGTATTTACAATTTAGAAGCGATAATTACAAAATTAGAGCATAAACATATATATATTCGCCTAAACAAGAAAGTATTATTCTTCTACAATAATTTATATCAACCTTCATGTAGTCAAAGCAGACTTAGAGAAAGGGCTTTTTTTACGATTCGAATATATTGTAATAGTCAAACCATGCTTTTATACGTATAGTAGATGTGTCGTTGTCCCTTGATTATTGGTAAATGGCTCACTGTTTATTTTTATTTAACCATTAAGTTATGAATAACTAAGAATTGTGTAGTGTAATAAGTATTGACAATACATAAAAGTATTAAATAGAGAGTAACTAATAAATCTGTTCACTAATGATTGAATTCTGTCATTACTTGTTTTTGTATTTATTGAAAAAACCACTACAAGTGTATATATACTTACATGAATCCATCATCCTGTGCCTTTTTAAATAATTCATTCGTTCATGTACAAACATAATTTTTATATAAACTTTACTAAAATGTGTATAGCGTAGGAGACGTGCATTTCTGGCAAGGCTAATTTCGGCAGCAATAAACTATTCGAGGCTTAGTCTCTGACGTTTTCCTGAAGGTACTAAATCACTTTTACCTTGCGTCTAGAAAAATATGATACTACATGACAGATTTATATGCTTATTACAGTAAGAAAATGTTGCTTTTCTCAAACAGCTGCTCTTTTCATAATTTTGTTATATATATATACGGGAATTTTTGTATGGCGTGTCAACTTTATAAAGCCTCGTTTCCTTGCTGACAATAACCGCCAGTACAACTATACTTTTTAACTATATTTAATGCTAATAACTCTTTAGACCTATTTATAAATTTCATCTAATACTGAAATCTGTGGTTTAAACAATGATATAACTAGTATAAAATACCCAAATAATAAATTTGCTACTAACAACATTAAACTTTTTCAGTCAAGAAATTTTTGCGATTCTGGACGCCTCTTCACATCTTTTTGCCATTATTAAAATATATCATAAAATAGAGGACAAAATTTAATAATATTTTTCATCCGCATCAGTACTACAGAGCAATTTTGTATCCTATTCCGATTCAGCTACATTTGAAGTTTATTCAGCGCTTATTTTTTACTTTAAGATGCTCAGCGAATTGCAAATCGTTTCATTCAGTCTACTTCAAGAGATTGGCTTGAGACTGTGTAAATATTAATGCATATTTCACGGATATCCAACGTTTACTTTGTGAGATATCGAGTGCTTTTATATTGTGACTAGTAAAAAATCATATCTCTAAAATGTTTTATGTTCCTTACTGTCTCGGTCGAAAATATTAGATCACCTAGGTACAAATAAAAATGAAGTCTAGAAGTCAGTTATGTCAGAACGTTAAAATTTTTAACTATTTCACCTATAAAATTTTGAGCGTGGAAGTATTTTTTCATTAGAAAGATTTTCTAATAACCAGTTCGTTATAACATGCCAACAGATGACGCAGCGTCATATAAAATTCTACACCGTTCACCTCATCTCTATGAAAATTGATATAAATGGGTTATCGAGTCTGGAAAATGGGCTCTCATCTTGGTATTAATAAATCATTTCCTGGTATAAAAGGCAAACACAAATTTTGATAAAAATCTACTTAATTTTCCCAATGATGGGACTTACGGTGTTCGGTCACAGTGAAAGAACTGCGGCCTTTAATCCGCGACGCTGGACAAGTGTAGGTTGGCGGATGTCACATACTCACAAAACCTGTTCCTTGGAACATGTTGGTTTCCTCACGACGTATTCCGCGTCCGACCAAACTAACTAAGCTATCATGACTTCAGTTAAATTAAATGACTGATGTTCGAGTGAAAATAAAAAATATTTTGTTATCATATAAACGTTGGGTGCATTTACGAATAATGTTACTGTAGAGGTCATAATAGGTTCTTTTTAATACGGATAAAGTAATGTTGACCGATGAACAATTAAATGAATATCATTATACTGTTTATAGTTGTAATTAAGCGGTTATAAAATGAACTTGAAATTACTAATCGGTTGAATATTTTAGAACCGGAATGAGGGCAGGTGCCGGGTTCATTAAAATGACGCTTTCGCGGTATGCATATAAATGTGTGGCCAATGAATAAAATTTTTCACATACCGTTAAATTGGAATTGTGGTAGTAATATTGATATATTATTTTCCTTTATTAATTTGTTTACACTATGTAAATATCAAAAAACACAATGAATGGAATTCATTGCCTACGGCACTTTTTCCTCCGTTCATCCCTGGGCAAAAGAAAACGTGTAATCAGCAAATTATGTTATTATGTATTTATTTTAAAATAAATGCATGTATAACTAATATTATGTGTATTTTGTTATTTAACATAAAAACTTCTTCCTTTTTAATAGTTATTAGAGTAAATATCATAAATAATAATTTTCTACTAGTTTTGACAATCCTTTAAAAACATTTAGTTACATCATATTGTTTAATATCAAAACATTGCTCTGGATAATTATTAACAAGTTTTGATATTTGTACAACAAAATTAATTCATACAGTAAGAGTAGCGAATGTATATGTAAAATGTTATCCTTAAAAAAATAATTGCCCGGGGGTTACCGCGCACAAAGTTAACGAGTGTTATTTAACTGCGGGAGTGAGCTCGTTCCGCGGGTGAAAAAAATACCCTGCTTTGAAAAATTTCGCTCAAATGACTTAAAACTCATATGTGAGCAGACGAGTCGAAAATAAATACGTTCGGACCCTCAGTTTTATTAAGCCCCGGCGTCGGTCTGGAACGTTGAGGTAATTGCAACGTTTTAACTGGTAAATGAACATATCATGCATACCGAAAACAGTTAAGCGTTTAGTGGAAATGCGAGTAATGTTTTACAGTTTAACATTTTTCATAATTAACGTTTTAATAGCGCAGACTGGCTCTTACGGGCGGAAAGGGTCGTATGTCTGGGGTTGGGTGCCGACAAACATATTTGTTAATAAAAAATGTCGGTACATTATTAAAGTAGTTCAGATAAACATTTTTATATAATCAAGACATGAAATGAGCACTTACTAATAATTGGACGTATTCAAAAGCTGGTTAATTCATATTCGAATATGCAACAACATTTTACTTCCTAAGAAGACTATATAATAAGTACATGTTATTAATAATTTAGACAAATAACTGTGAAACATCTGCATGACTTTTAATATTTAATAAACTTAATTGCTAATATGAAAGCTGGCATAACCTCTTAAAGTAACAGTACTGGCGACTATAAATAATCCTAGGCAATAAAAGGCGAAATAGGTGGAGCTTTGCAAAGAATTGTAGCAACAAGGAGAATATTATTCAGTGTCACCGGCGGGACGTGTACTATAATATATGTTTTAATAAAAGAGTTTCAACTTGCTCTCAAACATACGTCACACACAAGGATCGTGCGTATCAGTGATAAGGGAAAAATTGCCACCGATTTATTATATTACCTCCCATAAAATCCCTAAATTTATGTAATGATTTAATATACGGTTTTATTACAACCAAATTTTAGGAATTATATCGCGTTTATTTAATTACTTTATTACTCCGATATTTCGACCGATTTGCAGTAGCTAGTCACGGTACAAGCCCGCTGACTGATGTTTTGTACATATAGCTGTCTTTAACATGACATGAAATTAGTTCAAATCAACAACGACTATATTTATAAAGCATTAATTGCTATAAAATATCTGCTTATACGACAGGTTAACTTCATACCGATTTCAATAATTTTGTATTGGCTGTGTACAGCAGATGAAGTCAATATCCTAAAGTTATCACAAATATGATTATGAATTAAATAATAAATTATGTTCAAGTAATCCACCGCGACTTAAAACAAAGTAGTAATAAATCTGTCCCTGGAAACAAAATTCTATTGCCTCTAGTAGCTGTGAACGCCACCTATAACTTTCTAGCTGAATTACTTGAAACTGATTTATTTAAACGCCATCTGTCAATACAATTAGGTACTTCATTAAATAAAAATTCTAGTGTATTCGTTATAGATGTAGACAATAAATTAAATGAATACTTTGAAGCTCGTTAGAGATTCACATTTAATAGTTAGTTAAACTGAAACTGTTTGGACAAATTTTTCATAACTTAATATTTTTTAATAA
>DWHU01000875.1:0-15188 GCA_018247975.1 Parides photinus | reverse complement strand
AAACCTCACCCTACCTTCTCCTCCATTATCCTGTCGTTTGTGATAAAATTTATAGATCCTCATTCATACGATACACCTATACTTAAAATTCCCACACGTACGTACACTTGTAAATTATAAGGTGAACTTCAGTACCGATATTGGAAATTACAAGATCATGTATTACGGTTTTAAATATTACGTATCTTGGGATTTGATATAACAACAATAAAGTTGTCTGCGCTTGTTGCAGGTAAAATAAAAGATGAAAAAACTTATTAACATTTGTATTTTAAAATAGGTTACAATAAATTAAATATTAACTTAACATATTGAACAGAAAAAACAAGGGAATGAATAATTAAAACATTCGATTCGTAAACATTTGATTTAAAAAAAAATATATTTTTCTTTTTAAATCGAATGTTTATTATATATGGCCATGAACATTGTGTAAAAAGTATCTATTTTATAATAATTAAATGAAATGGCGTACATAAAAGTAAATGCACTGTAAAGTATATACTGTATACTAGATATCTAAAAAATTTGAAAAGTTATAAAGAATTATGAGGATGTTAGTTTGCTTTAGTGATTGGTGAATAATAGATTAGTTTATCCGTTTCCTGCGTTTCCTTCACATTCTTAAAAAAACTCTTCAACTGTTGTTATCACAAAGAAAAGCTGTTAGTTGCATTGAATTTGAATAAAATTGATCTGTGGTTATCGGACATAAATGTGAGTAAATCTAGAAAAACTATTCGTTGGTAACTCTTTAGCCGTGTATCATTCATGTCATGTATGATGTGGATATTGAATCGTTAACGAATATGATTTGGCTAGCCAAAGTAGGAGGGTTTTCCATAACGCTGTTAAACTTCTAACGAGCGTGTCAGTTACATATTTTCTTTGTGAACGTATCTGTGTGAGAGTCGCATTATTTAATATACAAAATCTACTTTAACATTTACAGAAATGAAACTGATATTTTCCGTTGTTACCTTTATGCTTATGCAAGCTTTAACTTCAGTGTTGAAATATTTTTTAAACCAAATTTATTTTCCAAGTTTCCCGTTTATATTCACCACAGTCTTAGTGTTTTTTTTTATTATTGGTAAATTTTATACAGTTTATAATGCCATGCAATTTTTATTTATTACATGCATAATATGGTGCTATTAGAATGAGGAACTTGAACTCCTACATATTGCGATATTTGTGAAACATGTCCAATTTACAATATGGTAAGTAGACAGTTGAAAGAATCTTGCGATTGACCGAACTTTACATAAAAGAATTCGTAACGAAGTAAACTTTTAGCTAATGAATAATAGAGGAGAAAAATGTACATGAAAATGACTCGAATTTATTATAAGTCCACAGATTATTGAAACTTAATATAGTTGTATCAGTCTTTAAGTAACACGACATCGTGTAGAAGTATAGGTATAATATAGTGTGCCTACTACCTATACAGAGTTACGTAGGCGAAGGTTTAATTATAAAGCCATCACGGGCCTGCAAAGGTAAATTGATCACAGGCTAGATCAAGTGGCCATTATCCCGTCAAAGGTGCGGAGTAATAACAAGCTTTTTATCACCTTTAACAGAAGCATTATTTTTATATAAGTAGCGTGAAAGTGTAATGAGGTAATGAGATTCAATGCTAACCTAAAAATTAGTTTTGGAATATTACTACATGCTTAAAGCCGGTCCATGAACAGAAGAAAGCATCCTACGTTAATTACAATAATGATTATATAATTATGTATCATCTGTCGTTCGCCATTTCCCAAATTATTTAGAATAGGCGCAGTATGTTTATTTTCTCCATACATTTCTATCTAACTCATTATTCACCCCCTTACATTGCATATCATCTCTCACACAATCCATCCATCGTTTCTCGGTCTTCCTCTTCCTCTCCAACCAAAAACATTCATACCTAATAGCGCTAATTCAACTAATAATTAAGTTTGAAAAAACTATATTTTGAACCGATATGAATAAATTTATTATTCATAACAACAATAGTAAAAAAACCAGATCTTCACAAGTTCTAAATTATAACTCAAGTTGAATAATAGAAACCGCCTCTTCGCTGTGCATGGCGGGTTGAGCTGAGCGATGTATAGATTTTAATGTGACAAACTATTTCAAATAAACTATCGTAAATAAATAAACAATAAAACCAAAAGTTTTCATGCAAATAATAAAATCATAGTAAAGTATGTCAATTAAATAAAAAATAGCTCGAGTCACTAGTATATCGGCGCGTGAATTAGAACGTTTTGAATGTTACCATCATTTTGCGGTGATAATTCAAAAACTACAATTACAATTTTGAAACAAAAGTTACTTAGACCACCGTTTCAAAGTTCTCTGCCTATGTCCGAATTTTCAACCTCCTTCTCCTTATAGTTTAGGAGGAGAGACATTGCAACGAAACACACTTTTGACCAGTAAGGCCATTTCTTAGATTAACGCCTGCCATTCTAGAAATTTCTAGAGAACACCTTTTTTTGATGCAATGCAGAGTATTTGTTACCGATGACTTATGAATCATAAGTTGAAACTAATTTGTTTTATAAACTTTATTTAATTTTATCTAGTAATATATCAAATCGTAATAATTCGTGTTAAACTATTAATCGTTATTTTTAGTTATAATACTTAGTTTGCTTATAGACGAACCTAAAATGTTTGGTAAAAACTGGTTTCATTTAATCTTTAATGAATCTTCAACAAATTTTTATTTCAAAGATTTTTAGTATTTTCTCGTAACGCGTATTTTATGGAACCTTTCCTCACCTGTAGTGTATTCAGATCGATAAGGCTTAGTATCCTTCAGGAAAATAGCCTACTTTCTCAAAGGTCAGCATCGCAGCTGCCGGGTTAGAAAGAAGATATATAACATACATATCTTTGTATTTTTTTTTTTCAATCTAATCGAAACTGGTTAAAAGTTGTAATAGTAACAAAGTTCCTTTTAGAAATTACTATATACAATGTGCAAGACTTGTTCACTTTAGCACGAATCTACAATGTTACCATTAAACTATTTTATTAAATAATAAGCATTTTCGCTTAACAACTAACATCTATACGAATCATTTCATTGTTATCGATGAGTTAATAGCAATTAAACGACCTTATCAATTCCTATTTTAGGAGGTAAAGTACAGTGACAATAGTTTCTTTGTCTAACGTCTTTCTTATACAAACTTCCACAGAAATAGGCCGAATATCTTTAACAATTTATTGGATATCCACTTTACCTACAAAACCTAAAATTAACCTACACACGACTGAACCTAACTACACTTAACTTTTCATTTCGGATATGTGTGTTGTTAAGAATGTTAAGTTATATTTGAATTGACATATGTATTTTATTTGTCTCTATGTAAAATAATATACCTTGTAGATTATTGTGAATTTTTTATAAGCAAACATCCAAATACTTGACTGTACTGAAACAAAATGATAACAATAAGGAGTTTAATATTTTTTTTTTTACCTAACCTCTTCTAAACTTGTTTAGATAATTTTAAACTGCTTTCCGTATGTAGAATTAATAAGTTTGTAACTATCAGCGAAGATAGTCAAAGGCGTTAAATAGGTCAAAGTACGCAAAATTAAATCCTGCTTCATAACTTCCGGACATTTAACCTTGGAATATTTTAACCGTAAATGATATAATTATATAATATACAATATTTACTAAGAAAATTTAATAACTCTGGTAAAACGTAGTATACATCTTAATTTTAGTATATCGTTATAAATATTTAGTCTATTTCCAATTCGAAGCTCTCCCGGTTGTATGAGAGGAATTTTAACGAAGACATTAATAATTTACATTTGAAATGATTTTTTTACAATCGTTTAATATAACCCAGAAATCATAGTGCTTTTGTATTTTGTTTATATTTATACACTAAATTATTAGCGATTGATAAAGAAATTTGTCCAAAGACAAGTTTTAACGAAGTAGTACGAATACAGAATATTTTCGGGCATTTATACCCACGGTATATGAACATTTTATAAATAAATACATAAAAATTACGAAAGGAACTATTAGTTATTTTAAAACATAATAGAGGATATAAATTGTAAACCCCAAACAAACTCTAGATTAACGTTAACGGCGGATAATTAATTCTATGCCAGGGATTTTACAGCTTATGGCTGAAACAGATAAGCTGAGCAAAGTTTGATCGCTCTACCGAAACGTTTAAGGTGTTTCCTAATTAAATTAATATGAAATCAAATAATATTTATAATCGAATAGTCATATTAAAATAACATATGAAATTTCTTATCATAAATCACAGTAATTATTTTAAACATGTATCACAACAGTGTTTTACGAATCACGTTCACTTTAACTTTTTTGAAGGTCGTAAACTTTAACATTTTATTTACAATGTTTTAAACTGACTTAATGGAGGATTCGTACTCAGATTAATTATATTTTATAGTGAGTGTTGGCTAAAATTTCAACTCGGACCTTTGACCTTATGTGGGCAAAATGTCAACTCTGATACGGTTGCAACTTTATTACAGAGCGATACAAAGTTTCAGTTGATCGCTAATATCAGTTTTATTAACAGTAATTTATTATAAAGTTATTAATGATTTATATGGTTTTTTATTATAAATATGAATAGAAATATAACTAATCTGTAACTGAAATAACAGTTCGATATTACAAGTTGTTAAATGTTTTATCCATAATATAATGAGGAAAGTAACAAGTAAGTCAACAATTGAAATATTTATAAAAGCTTCATTTAAATAAGTTTGACTTCTTCATAAAGCCTTGAAAAATATTATGTCAATTCTCATTATGTTAGTTATTTTGCTAGCTACAGCACCCTTGAAAACAAAACAGTAACGTTTGTACTAAGAAATTGTCTTTTAACCTAGTTAAATAACTGCACATATTTCATTTTTGGTTTTTTTTAGCCTTCTATATGTTCTAAAAGCGTAAGGGGGGACTAGGGTCTCGGCCTTTTCTCATAATGAGAGAGTATTTGGCCTTAATCCACTACGCTGGCCAAGTGCAGGTTGGCGGATAAAGCCAGTGATATTTTCTAATTTATGTGCGCTTTGAGATATTTATGGTTTATTTAAAACTGGTCCAAAACGTTGTTTGATGTTTGTCGAAAAGTAAGAGTGGGGTTAAAAAATGTTAAACATGAAAAATTTTTTGTAAAACTCGTTTCATACGAGTATATAGTACTTAAACAACAGGAAATTAATTATATTTTACACCGTATTTCATAACTTTCATATACGAAGTCTGTATCGATTCTTTCACTGTTTCTATTACGCTTTTATTTGGTAGTATCTTCAGTATTCAAATCGAGTATTTGCGATCATAAACGTGTCGGTCTTAATAGAAAAGCTTCGTATCTTTATACAACGTATTCTGCACTTTCCGTCAAATAAGCTATTTTACGATGTATCAGTATTTTAAGGTGAGCGATGTCTCAAAAGTTTTATGTTACATTTATTGGATTTAATACATAAATTGAATCATCTGTCTGCTGTCTGAATGTAAGCGGTAAAAATGTTTCTAAATGTTTTTGTACTATGATACATTACTTTAAATAATTTCGTATGTAATATTATAATCTGGATCTACAATAAAAGCAATTTCATTAAGAGTAGGTGTATTATTTAAGATCGTTTATATAATACTTGGGTCAAAAGGTCATATATTTACCTTTCAACTAACTACAAAAAAAACATTTTAATTTGAAAAATGTCATAATAACTGTAAAAATTAAATTTTAGTGTATTGTGCACCGTTTATACATTTTAAAATAAAGACATCCTCGTTCTTATCCATTTTCTTTAAACGTTGTTTAAAATTATTAACTTTCTGTTACTTCTATAACATATTTTACAAGAGTTACTTAAAAGTGGTGAATGTTACTTCTAATTTAATGAATTAATAGAAGACCGTGTACATTACTGAAATTATATTTGAAGGCTTACTTGACACGCTTATTAGTATTTTAATCGTAATTGTAATGAGCAATCAAAGGGATTTTGTTATAAGCTTAAACAGTAAGGATTTTGATGCGAGCTTAACATTTTGACTAATTAAAAGCCCTTTGTTTCTTTCTACCGTTGACCCCAGGTAATGAACTCAACGGTAATTATTGTTGCTATAGATTTGAATGATTTTTAGATATATACTAGTACATCATTGTAAAAAGTACTTTTCCCATTAAATAAAGATTTTTCTTTCCAATAAAGTATGTTATCAAAAGTACTAATATCTATGTCTCCATACTTGAATATTTATGTGAAAAGTTGTCGTCATTTTACTTTCATTTTGTGCAAGTAAAATGGATAAAACACTTCAAATTTAGATTAATGTGCTCCCCTAAAAGCTGTAACGCGTCGGCAATGTATAATATTTCCGTGACTAGAATAACAGCACAGGCTAAAATATACAACGCTGATTACTACAATGTAGGTCAATTTTAAAATAAACAACTCTGTACTTAAAAATTTAGCTACGGAAACAAATTGAAATAGTATTAACTATTTATAAAGATTGTTAATATTTTTTTCAGAGTTATGTATCTGTAAATTGACCGTAATTATAAAAATAACTACAGCGTAAATTGCTACTTGCTTAAAAAGTTTAAGGTAGTACTATAAAATTAATCTGTAAAAAAATTGTCAAGATTTCCGAAGAGAAATTTTATATTAGAAACAGACTGACACTAGAAGATTTATATATAAATAATAAATAAGGAAGCAGAAATTCACTAGATTGTAGGTCCAACATTGTGAAAAGCCTGCCCGGACCTTTATGTAGGTCTTATTTATTCAAATATTTTTTGTTATGAAAACTCACTAAAATTGTAAAAACTCATTGATTTGATTATTAAGAGGGTAAATATCTTTATAACTAGTAACATGATTAGATCTATTAACGATCGTGGAATTATCCGTGATCTAAGAGGTTTTACTGGTTCGGGTTAAATCTTCTGTTAATCCCACAGCATGGTATCTAATACAGGGTTTTCTATAAAAAAAAGCCTTATCTATATAAAAACCTTCCTGAGAAAACCGATTTCTTGCAGAACCAACCTAAATGATAGATACCCTTGTCTTTCTCAATATAATTCAACTTTATTATTAAGATGGTGGTTTTATTCTATTTTTATACAATTTTAGATATTAGTCAACCTATGTAATTGTTGTGAAAATATCCTAACCAGAGACGTGGAAAGACATTGTGGATCAAAAAGGCTGATGATCAGATTGAAGATATAAGAATTCTTATTCAGACAACCAAACATTGATGAGTATAAATCCTACTAATATTATAAATGCGAAAGTTTGTCTGTGAGGATGTTTGTTACTTTTTCACTTAAAAACTACTAAACGGATTTTAATGAAACTTTGCAATAATATAGCTTATACATTAGAATCAAACATAGTATACAATTTATAAAGATATTGTGTTAATTGTCCAAAATATCAAGTACGTAGGAAAAAATCTACCATCTGCGAGGTATTCTGGCGTGCGCTGCCTAAACCGATAGAGAAGACATACGTGTATGTAAGGTATGTTCCGATGACACTACAAGTTAGTTATCGTATTTCTTATCTTGACAATATTTTTACATTATTATGTCAGGCTGTTATATTTTTCCAATGCGGTCCAAAGATTATTTATGTGATAATTTTAATATCATAATGTTAGTTATTTTCTACGCCTCGCTAATATAAGCTACTCGAAATACTAATCCTACGCAGACGAAGTCGTGGGCACCAAACTAATTTAACGGTTACTTGTTTAACGGCATTCTACATTAATTTTACCGAATGGAGTTTTAACTTTCAATTACTGCGTACTTTGATAAGGTCATCACAAGGCATATTGTGTTACACAATATAAAATCCATTATTATGAAATTATTATATAAGTCTGTTATACAATTTGCTCGGGCTCAATCAGTAATTGCAACGTAAAAGCTTCTCCGTTAATGAAATTACCGGCAATTGAGGACGCTTTACCTCCGCAGCTTTCTATTTTTGCTTCAATATAATACTACGATGATTGTGTTTAAGTGATTAAGTTTCAAATTTCAGCTTAATAGCCAACGTAAATATATTTAATGTACTACTTAATCATATATTACTTTTACTAAAACTGCCACCAGAAGTTTTTTTAATTTAAACGTAGTGGAAGAAAGTTCTAGATCTTCCCACGCCATGAGTCGCCGTATGAAATTCTTAAAGCGTGTCTAAAAAAGAAGAATAAGAATCGCCCGGGGGTTCGCTTTTAATCCTACATCTTACATTTCTTTCTGTACAATTGTATTTTAGCATTCTCTAGCGAATAATAGCAATTTCGTTTGAATAGAACCATTTAATTCTACTTCGAAAGGTCGTTATGATACATTTAATGCTTTTACATTTCTTTAAATTAGCATATATTCATATTATTAATATATACATTCGCTTTGATTACAACCACCAACAGAATATATAACATTTACTTTATTTAGAATAAGGATTTCGATGACAACTTGTATTATTATTAGTCAATTAATAGCATTTGGTATGGTTCTTTCTTTTCTACTTTTCATAAACGGTAGAGTATAGAGATATAGATACATAATTTTTCCAACATTCTTTTATTCATTTACTTAGTTTTAATACTTTCGAATTGCTTTATCAAAAAGTCATTCCAATTTTCTTAATCCTTCGTTAAAAAATCTTTCTTTAAATAGCAGACCATAAAATTTTTTCTTTATAGCCACGTATAGCATGGCTTAATGGTAGTTATTATATATGAGTAATATAACTTGCTTAAATTTTACTTTATCCACAAAATTAAAACAAAACTTAAAATAAATCAGTAGTTTCTTATGAAATCGTATCTATTACATATATGTAACTTAACGCAATATATTACAAAGGATAATTTTCAAAAAATAAGTTATTCGCTTATTACTTCCACTAGATAAATTTGTAAGTTATCTGGGATAAGCATTATTTATTCCCATTTCACTTTAGATATTTTCGTTACGTCTTCATTATTTAAATAACAGTTATTTACCTCACTTAACAGTTGTTTTAAGGTATCCCATGAGGGTAACTTTCCGGTTTACTTACCGATCATACCGCGTTTCAGTTGGGCAGTTCTGAGATAAACAATGGATAAAGTCAAGTGCGGTAGGGTCTGCATTTTACAGGGTTCCATAGATTATTGTTACGTTGAAATCTTAGAAAGAACCTTTTATAATTACTGCGAACGTACTGTATTTACATTTCTATTTCGCTTTATAATCATGTTGATGTTCATTCTTTTACATTCATACAAACATTTAAAATTTTGTTATTAACAACTTCAGTTTTAAAATTTATTCTCTATTTAAATAATCTCAAATTTTAAATAGAAATGTATGTACAAATACATTTTCGAAATTATCGCTATAATGTAGATGAACGATAACCCGGTTATTATATAAATGACCGACGATAGTACCAGTGACTTCTCTCATAATTAGATATGTTTAATACTTAATAATAACCTGAGACATAAATTGTTCTTAATCGTTTTCTATTACAACAAATCTCCTGTGTAAGTATAGAAATAAACTATGTTTTTGTACCCCTAAATCATAAAAGTCTAAAAATGTATTTAAACAAATAGTTTTAGCTAATGTTGTTGATAAGTTTTGCTGTTAAATTCTCCAGTACTAAAACTCGAAAAGCTAATCAGCTGATAGATGTACAGATTGTAAGATTTTTAGGCGTTCGTTTGACAATGGAATCCTGAAAGAGGTAATAAATTATTTATACAGAAAATTAGCTCGTAATTCAGGTATAAATAAATTTCAGCGATTTCCCACGAGAAAAAAAATACAATGTCCGTGTAAAATGTCGCGACTTCATTGTAAAAAGGTGAAACCAATTCATTCGTATCATGATATTTAATTTGAATTCCGGTATCAAAAATATAGAAAACATTATTTATTAATTAATACTACTTATGAAATTAAAAAACTTATGTCAATTATATTGTTTAAAAATACAAGATGATTGGTAATAGACGTAAAAATTTTAAATAGGTAATGTATACCTCAACTGCTGTCTATTAATGTATACTTTTTTATTCATGTCATCAAATTAATAAAACGCTTTCTTTATCTTTTTATTAACATATTCTCAGTTTCTTTACTAGTGTAGTTTTAAACATAATACAGGGTTTTTTTAACAGTACAAAAATCATTAAGGTTTCAAGAAAGACAAACTAAATTTTAATTATATGAAACAATAGAATTTTGAATATACCTTAGTTTAAAAGATTTCATTAATATTTTAATAGCAATTAATGAGAAACTCAGTCTAACTACACTATCTTTTCCGCAATAAAAATTTATAATAGATCAAACACAATTTTTCTTATATTTTTTTACTGCTGTTCAAACTTTGCCTTCTTTATATATATTAAGAAAACACGTCATATAAAAATACTTGTTTATATGATTTTAATAATACAGGTATTTTTTTATTTAACTTCTAAGAATACGACATAAGGATTCCTCTTTTAAATGTATCTCTTTCGTACTTAATAGATCATAAGCATTTCGACAACAGCAACCCTTTTCGTCTTAAGATTAACATTCTTTTCAAAAATATTTTCGTAAAACATTTTTCTACATCCCCAATCCTCTTCGTGTCCTTTTACATAAATAATGTGGCAGTAACTACACTTAATCTGTCCTACACAGTGTTGAAATATTTTACGTTTATTCTCATAAAACTTATTTGTCCTCAAATTATCCTTCGGCTGCAAAGTTACTATAAAAATATTGTTTCAAACTATAAGCTGATTAAGATGTAAATGTTTACAAAAAACCTTTTCATGCTAAATGTCATATCAATAAGATTTCTGTAAAAACGAAATTATCAAGGCGATTATTCCTTTAAAGCGATCGATCTTGAGGTATTTTTCTTCACTAAGAGTCTGAGCTCTGTTGGTATCGAACTCATCCTTTTTCAAATCTTATAACAAACTAATTATATTTATACACTCCTTTTTCTAATTTGCTGTCCTTGAAAGAGGTCTTTGCAATAAACTACAGGAGGCTTTTGATTTTGATGAATGTTAACGAAAGGGTTTTAGATACAAAAAAATTGTTATTTACTGTTATAAGATATGTTGAAGAAGATATTAATGACGTTTACATGATAATGGTAAATAATATAAATACAATAATATGACTACTACATGTAGACAGTTTTCTTATATACTTTAAGTGTTTACCATAAAGACTAAATCATACCGCGATGTGATTTTAATTACTAAAATAAAGATACTTAACGACGTTGGCAAGAATTGTCTACTCTCTATTTTTAATAAAACTGATAATAATCAAAATCGATCGTATCTATCCTCTTCAGTTTCCATGACAGTTCCGTTTGTATTTTTTTTACAAATGATCACACGAAACAACGATATATCATTGTCAATATGTCACAGTAGCTTCGGGGTGTGTTTGTGTTCGAACAACAATACGGGAATATTGCAGTTATGTATGTAGTTTCTGTCCGGCTATAAAAAAACGAAAAGTATTATAAATTAAACTATAAATAATTAGAGAGATACGGGCTAGTCGTTCATCTGATGGTTAGTAATCCTGCTGCCTATCTAACCACTGATTACGTTGGTATACATAATACCACATCGTGCTTGTCAGTAATTTCACTAGCTACAACGACGGTAATACTGGAATACGGTAAAGTCTCCTCGCTATTGTTTGTCTGCAGAAACAGGGGCAAGGATGATCACAATTCTGTAAAGATTTACACTGGAAGTTTTGAATGTTATTTTTAAAGTAGTGTAATAAAATTTGTTAACAAAATTGTTGTTTTCAAAATAAACAATAAATATTGATTTTAATACTATTAAGTACTGTTTAATTTTGCGATTTTCATAAACCTTTTTTCGTTAAAAAGCATATCAGCAAACTTAACAAATTAAGAAGCATTGCTCTGCAAATGGCAAAGGAGCTGTTTCGAAATGAAACATAATAATTCATAATCAAATCCTACTCTAAACTTTAATTAAAAAAACAACGATTTCACTTTGCTATTTAAATGATGGCACAAGAAAATGTCAAAAACATGACAAACACGACGAACGCACAGACGAGACAATAAGAGTCTTTACTTAGAAAAAATCCATAAAAACAATCAGTGATATCAACAGTACAACAAGATACAAGGATTTTTTCTTACAACCCCTGAATGTTCCCACTGTTGGAACTCGGGGCCTTTTCTCCTAATGGAGAGAGTTTTGGCTATAATCCACCACGCTAGCCAAGTGCGAGTTGGCGGATAAAGCCAGTGATATTTAATTTCTTAAAGCGCACGTAACTCAGAAAAGTCAACATGGATTTGTAACTTGTTAATTACTATTCGATCGTAAGAGAAATATGTAATTATTATTTGGCCTTTGTTAGACATCTAAATAAATATTACATCAGTAGATATCACGGTGTAATATATTACTTTGTGTAAATGATTAATTCAATAAGAAAATAAAAAAAGAATGTTGTGATATAAATAAATATATTTAAAACGATATGTTATCTGAAAGATATCAATTATAAGAATTTACAATATGCTTAACTGTATGAGTAAAGAATAAAAATCAAAGTGAATACTTCTTTTAAATTATCTCAACTGCTTTTTTTGTATAAGGATAAATATTTAAACATTTCACAAAAGATATTTTATAATCTCAGTTGATGCTACAGTAACATTGTGTGGTTGATAACTACTTTACTATTCTGTAGCAACTTCATTTACGAATCCGTTTATATGTAGACGTAATTGCAAAGCCTTTTAAAATTTACGAAGTGGAATTTCGCTACGAATTTTTTCTCTTCTTTATTAATTTTAAATGTAAGAACATAGAATCGAAAGCGAGCAAAACGTTGACATGAAGCCGTGTATTTTAATCGAATAAGGGATTTCTATAGTAAACTGTACTAATACTAGTAAGTATTAGACCTTAGCCTTAGTTTATACAGAAGTTTATCTGTAACCGATTATAATAACGAAAACTATAAACTAAAATTACATTACACAGAATAATTATGTTAAATAAATGAGTAGTGATTATTACAAATTATTATTATATGCATATTCCTAAAAAAATTGTTTATTTCTAAGTAAAGGTTAGAGTACGAAAATAAATAAATTAATAAAGAGTGTTTTTCATAAACTTCGCAGACATTAGAAAGAGTAGGACCACTTTTTCATTTTAAGGGGGCGAGATCTTCATAAGATACCCTTCGTCTGGGAGAAGTCTGGATTATGTAGAATTTCTATCCACTTAAACCCCCTCGGTGGTCGTCCAAAGTACGTAGCAATGAAAAATTCACTGTTATTATTTCTGTGGACAATTTATAACACTTGAGCAAAGGAGCCAATGTATCAATTACTGGTAATTGATATTCCAGTTTCATATATCATTCGAAGTAACACAAAGCGTCAAACAATTATTTTAATATTCAGTAAACGGTAAGGACCTTGGATGTTGAAATAGAATAACCGTGGAAGGACTACATCAAGGTATTTTTAAAAATCTTTTTATCCGATCTGTTTAATAATCGAAGAAGATAAAAAAAATACTAGAAAATTCATAATACTTACAGATGTTTTTATTACGTTCCTTACATTGAAAACTTTCATGCTAAGATTCATACGTACCAGAATCTGTTTATTTCTTTTTTGGTAGGTCTCTATTAGATCGTATTTTTACAGTTTAAATCTTTACGTTTGATACTATATAGGAAAATATTTTTTTATAAGAGTTTAAACGGAAAATTAGCTCTAAAGCTAACTAAAATTAATGAAGCCATTATGTCCGCCTTAACGAAGAAAAGTCGTTACACATTTTAGTTCACAAATTTTTGCTTTTATTAATAACTAAATCAGTGCGATTTTATAACTTTTTATAAAAACGTAGTAATAGAGTTATACACGATTTGTGAAACTTATGATATACTTACCCCATTTTCGGGGGTTAGCAAAAGAAAACGTATATTCGGTCTCGGTCAGCGTAATTTCCTGCGAAGGTCTTACCTTATACTTTATAAATTTTTAATATATATTTAAACAATTTGTATAAAATTACAACCTGTAAGCCAAACTTTTTCTTTACATACTTGCTAAATTCATATCCCTACTATTCTATTAGTTGATTAAGTTTTGCTATTAAAAATAACTATTTAAAATTCCTTTAGTCAGCAGTGAAAAAGGAATGAATAGATTTGTTTATGGTGAAAAACAAATCTATTCGTTGCTTTTTACAGTGGTAACTAACTAACATCTAGTCTACATTACATACAGTTTACAATAGACATAAAGAAAAGATAATGATGGGTGAGATTTTGTACCAATTAATTACGATGCTACAAATAATTTTTTTTCACTTGCTTTTTTAAAGATGATCGCAAAAGACAATGCCCTTAGCCCATTAAGACGGTTCTTTGTAACCTGTCTTTGAGAGTCGTAATAAAGCGTGAATAAATTATTGACGTATAACACGAGAACAGTCTTCACAAGGAAATGTGATTTTTTTAATTAAAAAAAAAAATTATACACACAACACTCATTTTTTCACTGACCGATTAGCTCCGTTCGTAGTGTACCTGCAGATCGTGAGTTCGATTCCCGCCCCAAACCATGTTTGTTCTTAAAAAAATGCATGTAAGTAGTTTATCAGCTATATAGTACTATAACTCAAGCGAATATACTCTACTCTGGGACTAGACAGTGTGGTCTAAATTTTTTTATTCTTATATTAATCAATGACAAACTTTTTTCAAGTTTGTGTAATAAATTTAGGGTTTAATTTCATCATCTTTTTAAATAACTTATTCAAATTATAACGCTACAAACCAAAAAGTAACAGCCTATGAATTTCATAGACACGTAGAAAATAACTCAGTATCTTATTAATTATCTTCAATAATATTTTGATTTATTTATTTAAACTTTTTGCACATAGTGAAACAAAAGTTAAACAAGACAAGATTATAAAGAGGCAAAAGGCGGACATAATGCCACAAGGCATTCTCCTCCAGTCAACCTATTGAGCTATAAAAATTAAAAAAGATCAAGAAACATCAAGTGAGTACGAAAGA
>DWHU01000874.1:0-15188 GCA_018247975.1 Parides photinus | reverse complement strand
TCATATTGGCAAGTAATTTCGCCATTTTCGGTTTCGTATCCTGTGATGTCGAGTTCGTGTATTTTTATAATATAAAATGCAGCTACCTTGGTACAATAATAAAATACCTACATAATGCTCTCACTGGTGGGACTCGAGACTTTCTCTCACAATGTAAGATCTTTGGCCTTTTATCCACGAACCTAGCCAAGTGTAAGTTGGCGTCTGTCCCATATTTACAAAAGCTGTTGATCTTGGAACATGTCAACTTCTTCGCGATATTTGCATCCCAACCGCCTTACAAACTGACCCATCACTACTTCGTCTATAATATAAGTTTAATTAAACATTTGATTATCTTTAACGACGAATAGTTTACAGTCATAATAGACTACACTTTATTCCGCTTGTGGCCATAATAAAATAGTGAAAGCGAACAATAAAATGTTTGTATCGTCTTTCGACGACATGTTTACACTGCGTCAGCTATCGGCGGGTCTCGTTTGGTCGTGTGTTGCGCATGCGCATTATACAACAGTATTTGGAGGCATGTCGTGTTATCTCCACCACTTTGTACCGTTCCGTCGATATAAAATCAGAATTACGTTATATTACGGCGCCTCCGCTTCTATGGACTGGTTTTATAACACTCGTTAAAGTGATGTGACCAGTAACAGCCTACAAGCACGTTATGGATATTTTACACGTACAATATCGATAAAAAATTTTATTCACATTGGTTTTGTTATGTTAATAGCTATTTGAAAATAACTCAAAATTCAGTTCTTTCTTAGTATAGACATTCTTATACTGCTTGTTCTTCATTGGATATACATTTTTTATATCCTTATCCTGATAACAACTTAAAAACAGCACCGCTTCTAAAACTTTG
This sequence comes from Parides photinus, assembly GCA_018247975.1. Taxonomy (NCBI): domain Eukaryota; kingdom Metazoa; phylum Arthropoda; class Insecta; order Lepidoptera; family Papilionidae; genus Parides; species Parides photinus. Next base: position 14,317 of record DWHU01000874.1, on the reverse strand, counting down.
ATTATCATATTACTTAATAAGGTACATCTTAACTCGAATCGGTCTAACTAGATACCAGCTCATTACGAACTGTACAGTCTTTAATTTCTGTATAAAGTACATTGTGAATTTAAGTAACAACGCCATGTTAATATATTTAAATATATAAGTCCGTCACATGTTTTGCTTTATGGTGACCAATGATATGATTTACTTAGTGTCAACTCCTTGGCTATTACACTCCGCACTCGATGTTTAATTATTCATTTAAACTGTTCTCAAATTTATAAAGCGTTGACAGCAATTTTGTTTTATTGCGATGGGTTTTATGACGTTATCGATATTGGGTGTGGATTGCGCGATGTGAGGGAGAGGGAGCGGGCGCGGGCGCGGGAGGACGCGCCGACAGATCGTCCGCCTACGCCCGGCGCCCGCGCAGGTGCCGCCCGCGCCTCTCGTCTACCCTCAGCGAGGACTAACAACACGATAGACCTCATACATTTTATTATAATGCACTTTTTACTCATACAATCGATCATAAGCCGTGATAGCCTAGTGGTTTGGGACCTCAGCCTCCGTTTCGGAGGTCGCGGGATCGAATCCGGCGCGCAGCGATGACTTTTCTAAGTTATGTGCGCTTTAAGAAATGAAATATCACTGGCTTTATTCGCCAACCCGCACTTGGCCAGCGTTGTGGATTATGGCCAAAAACTCTCTCCATTAAGAGAGAAGGCCAAAAGTCCCAACAGTGGGAACATTCAGTGAGTTGAAAAAAAAATCAATCGTTCAAACAATCCACACCAAACAGATACAACTATATCTTAAAAAACAACAAACTATTCTTTTACAACTCAACTCTAACATAGATTAAAAATCACCTTTGGAATTAAGACTGCCTTATAATATGAATTAAGGTTTATAAGGTAGTACTTATTCAATTCCATGATGAACTCACGAAGGAAATAATAATACCATTTCGTATTATTTAATCTCAATGGTTTTTTTTATTGAACTGTATGTTGAACTGTATTTTCTCACACCATGAAATTACATTTTTAAAATCTGACTATTTGAAAATGAAATGACAATCTTAAAACAAAATAATACACGGCTGCTCTTCGTTCTTAAAAGAGGTTATATATTTAAAAAAAATTGTTTTTGGTATTTAAAAGTTCCTTTTACCTCCCTCGCCTTAGTGTTTCATCTCCGAACGTCGTAAATATCTTTACGTTGTTTCACCATCTCGTCCTGTCTCCCGTCATTCGAAATCTTATACTTTATTTCATTATCTTTAAATAGTAATTTACAATAGTTAAAGTTAAAATATTCTTTTTAAGAGTACGACGGCGAAATGTTTGTAAAGAATTAAGTATTAATACGGCCTCTGAACTTTTGAATGTCTGTGGCGTTAGAAAGCCTGAATGAACGCTCGTGAATGGACAGTGGATCTGTGATATAATGCGAACCTACGCAGAGTCTGGCGACCCTCGTCCCGTCACAGGAACCGGTACTTTATCTAAACCCGACGAGGTTCCTACGCACGGAACCGATAGCAACTTCGCTGTACTTTCGCACTAGCTCACCTTACGATATTATCAATCGATACATCTTATAAAAACATATCAAAATTGATTCCTTTTGTGATATTCAATGTATAACATTTTTTACGTCGCGATTTTTTCGGCATCATCATTAAGATTTGATAATAAAGGAGGCCGAATATCAAAGCGTTAGATGCTATCTCATCTCTTACACCCACATGGTCCATTTCAATGGCTGCGAAGGTTTTTTTTAAACATTAACAACAATAACATTATGTCATGTTATGTCATGTCATTAGTGACGCTTCACTCCTTATTACTATGGTACTTTTAGATTAACAAGTAACGTTTGACGTAAGAATAAACCCACGACTACTGCGTTGATTAATTACTAAACTAATGACCATGTAAGAAAATAGCAATTTAGAGATGTTCATGAAAAATCTAAATTACTAATGATTTTATTACTATTTAATATTTGACAACTTAAATTAAGGCAAAACTTCCTTTACTTAGTTTAAGTGCAGTTTAATGAAAGTTCTGATCCCTACAGACTTTTACTTTAAGACACTGTTTTTTAATACAGAATAGTATTTACTTTGAGTAGAGACTCTTGAATTATTGATAAGAGATATTTTACAATCATTAGCATTATTATTAGATAATCAGTCATCATTAAGTAGAGGCTCTGGTTATTATATTTATAAATTTTATATTCAAACTGGATACTGAAGAAAAATAATTTTCTCTTGTTACAGATACGCAATGGGCCACCGAGGAGTTTTGGTTTTGGCGATAAGCATCGTCGGGGCAATGGGGTTTATCCCCCATGGTTCTATTGGGGAAAAGGTATGTGAACAATTAGAATGAGGAATTTCTTTGTTATATGCTGAAGAGTTAGTCATTACGCCATGACGTACTTCAGTTAACTGAGCTGATAAAGTATCGTGTTTTTTTTTTACTAAAGGATCTTTTTGCCTACAGGATCCTATACTAACCGAAGCTTTGCTTCGTGAGGTAGTCGAGCGTATGGGCAAGGATTTCAACGAAGCCGCGTCCACGTACCTCGAGTTCCCAGCCAGCGACCGGCACCTGGCCCTAATGGCGCGTGCCAGCAAGGAGCTCGAGCACGAGCAGCTGGACTACGACTCGTTGATCGACGGCAACCCCAGCCCCAGCCTGCGCGACCAAGAGTACTTGCAGCACAGGTACGACGGAAACGTTCACTTGATAATACCTCCAGCCATTTCTTTTACTACTGCTACTCAAACAATTTCTATACAATCGATTGGCAGTAAATTAAAGCCACTTAGTTTTCATTTACTACAGCCCACTTAATATTCCCACTGCAAGGACCCGGGGCTTTCTATCATAATAAGAGAGTTGTAGCCGTAATCCACCACGCCGGCCAAGTGCGGGTTGGCGGATAATGCCAGTGATATTGAATTTATTAAAACGCCTATAACTCAGAAAAAGTAATCGGTGCGCGTCAGGTTCAGAACACGCGTCCTCCGATGCGAAGGCCAAAGTCCTTAACCACTCGGCTATCATGGTTACTGCTGACTTACATATGTTGATATTGCGTGTAGCTCGTTGTGGGGCCATCAGTACGTAACCGGCGGTGCGGGAGAGGGTAAACAGCGCCTCCAGCCCTCCGGCCTCCTCCCCAACCGACAGATGATCAAGACGGACGCGGTGCTGCCGGCCTACTGCAATCCTCCTAACCCTTGTCCGGTAGGCTACACAGGTAAGCACATTACGAGAGCTAAAAACATTAGTCTAGATCTACTTACTCAACGAACATTTTAAAATACATTTAATACTAGAACGAATAAGACACAATAGTACGGAATTGATATTTAGTTTTCTATTAAATGCATAATTATTTGAATAATACATATTCATTATATTGTTCATATGAATTTGGTACTAAATACAAGCTCTACTGAACGAGATACTCTTCTCTGCCAGTCTCATAAAAGCTAGTCTTTCTAGAAGTCGCACTTTTATTACAAAAATTATGTGTTTAATTTATAAATATTTACAATAATAAAACTAAACCTCCTTTTTCTTAACAAAAACTGTTTGGTTATAAACGTTTTTTGTCTGTTTAAAATATATTTGAAAATGTCTGATTAAAATAGGAGCTGCGATTGTCTCCGGCGACAGATATCTACCAACTAGATTATGAAATCTACTAATTCAATATTCAACCTTTTAATTTGACATATTAAAAATACATTGTAAAATATTTAAAGTTAATGATATATATCTAATTACCATAACACGGATTAAACTATTAAGGCAGACGGTTCAATTGTCCTTCACTCAAGTGACAGACAAGATTGCGGGTTTCCTTTAGTTTTTTGTGACGGTATAAATCATCAACTCGAGTTTATAGCTCCTAACTTTATTATTGAGTCATTAGATACAGATTAATACATTACCATAACTATAACTTATTTAACTAATACGTTTAATAACGTATTTAACATTTTATGAGCGAACAGACGCGTTATAGAAGTTGTCAAAGTTATAAGCAATAGCCACGTTAGTTATTAAACCGCTAAAACGATTTTTATTTTATGGTCATACAGTACCAGTGATAGATTCAACAAGTTACAGGTTACTTTAGTTCCAAAAAAGAGTCTAACTAGACGTTCTGTTTATTCTTTAGATATTATTTCTAATAAACAACCCCTATTTTGGCCACTCGCCTGTCCGTGCGTCCGTGTTCGTCCAATTGAAACGATTTGTCAAGTTTTTGACATTTTGTTGTGACATCATTCAAATAGCAAATAGAATTTATATAGTTCTTTCGAAAAAGCTCCATTTTCATTTGCGGAACGACGCTTCTTAACTTGTTACATTAGTTCAAATATTTCCAAAAATTACTGTCAAATTTTACTTTGATTTTGATGAAGTTTCTTTTTATTAAACTTTTAATATAACATTACTGCATTCTCGTATTAATTTTAATTGTAGTGTTGTTTTGTCTTGTTGAGTATGTTTTTGTTGTTTGTTTAGAAGAGCAAGGCTGCATCAGTGAGTTTGAGAACACAGCCGCTTTCAGCCGAGAGTACCAGCTCGCTCAGCGCTGCATGTGCGACGGGGAGCACATGTTCAGCTGCCCACCGGACGGTCCCTCGGACCTCGACCTCCGCTTCCCCGACCACCATAAGAACCTGGTCGCGAAGAAGTATAACCCAGACGTAAGTAATAGAATAATTCCGCTACCTATCAGCTAAATAATGAAAAGTCCCAAGTACCAAGATGGCTATATCACTTAACATGTAGTGTATATATATATAATTGGTTACAAAACAAGGAATGACAAGAGGAAAATTGGCTTAAATAAATTGGTTTTAAATAAGAGGTACGGTAGAACGATAAGAAATGAATGTACTTAGAAGGAATAAGTAAATAAGGAGTGTCGAAAGACGAGAGAGGAAAACTAAGGAATACAATAAATGGGATTTAAGGACTCTGCCCAGTGGCAGAGGAATCTGGCAAGACAAGTAATAATAAAAATTACATGTAGTGTATTTGAAACGTATATTAAAAATAATAAGAAAGAAATGTAAAATTGTAACAAAATGAAAAAAAATATAAATAAAGCGAGTGGTGTCCCTTAATTGTAGCGTGATATATGAAAGGAAGAATTAGAAAGATGAATGTGTATAGAATGGAGGAAAAATACTAAGGACAAGAGAAGAACAGAATGAATGAATGCAAATAAAGGACTTCGTAAATCTCCATAGATTTAAGAAGATTGAAAGAAGTTAAAATGTCAATTACAAAGCCCAGACCCAACTAAAACTGGGGGACAAGATTTATTAAAAAATGTAGTGTATGTCTTGTACGTCTCAACGGTCGTCAGTAGAAAACTTTGTAGTAAGTATTTAATTATTATTTCAGATAGAGAACCCCTTCTTGATGGGTGAACGTCTACCGATCGCGGCCAAGAAAGGTTTCGATGTCCACGTATATTAAACATAGAAAGTCTATCTAGATTTCGTGTCTACTATAGAACACTCTGAATAATGAGGAGTATTTTCGTCGTGGTTTCGAATGTTTTAATCTTTTATCTTTAATCATTGCAACCTCAATTCGATGCCGGCGTACGTGTAGCTTTATAAGACATTGCGATAGATATGGAGATGTAAACATCACGATAGGAGGATCACTTAAGTAGCATTTTTATTTGCGCGGCCTTAAGTTCTTAAACCCTACCGTTTAGTATAACTAAGGTTATGTAAATATAACAGACGCAACGTCTGCTAAATTCTGCATGGGGAAGTAATATTAATAATATTCACACAAGCCTTGTAAAATGAATGTAATGTAGTTTAAGATATTTCATGCTACTTTATAGTTACAAAAATAGTAATAAAAAAAAACACCCATGTAATCATTACCGTACATTGACCATCCATATTGAAGGTAGGAGTACAATAAAATCGTAAGACAGATTTGATAACATCAGCTAAGTGTAGAAAGAAGGTAGTAGATTCAGGAGTATCATACTCAAACGGGGTAACGGAAAGTTCGATGTTAAACGCAACAGTAACCAATAGACTATATCAACTACTTACTATAACATAGTACACTTACTATAGATCTGCGGCTATTGATATACAACAAACAACAGTAGAATATATTTTAGACCGAGTAACTTTAAATAAGCTAGGTTCTATTATTATTTATATCATCTATATATATTTGCATATATATAACTATTTATCTTTCTATTATATGATTTTAGATAACTTTATTTCATTAAGTTAATTTTAATTTTCTATTACAACTTTACCCTAACATCTAAACAAATACGCTGTGAATTTTGTTAGTTGTAAATAGATTTTATATATGTTCCGTAAATTTATGAATTTAGGTTTAGATCTCGTAAATTATAATTATCATAATATAAATGATAGAACAAACAAAGTTTGCTAACAAAAGGTCACAGATAACAAGTAGAGATGTACATAGATAGATGTTAACTTCTAATATTAACAGCTTCGTTTGTAAGGTTAGTAACTAAGAATAATTTGGCTATAAAAAGGACACAAGTTTGTATAGATATTGATGATTTCATAAGATGCGACTGTAATAGTTAAACATAGTAGTTTGTAAATTTTGAACATTGAAAGAAACTGAAATCGGCTACTTTTTCACTCATTAACATAAAAATCATCGACGGATTAAAGCAGAGCTGGAGTAGGAAGCAGCCATCTGATTTATAATTTATTCACCTTAAAGTTTTAATCTTTACATATTATTTAAACATTTATAATCTTTAAAGCATCGGGTTAATATATTAAAGTTTCTTTTAGAACTCAAAAAAAAAATATTAAAACTTTTCTCTTTACATATTTTAAAACTTTTTTAGAAGATGGCTACCGATACATCAATATTTTTACTAGCCAATTATATATTGCTAAAATTCATATATCATCAAGATTTCTGCAAATATTTATTTCCAAAATATTAATATTCAGAAACAATTCAATTTTGACATCGGCTACGAGCAATTTGTGAAGTAAGACAGTGATGTAAATTATTATTTTGAATCTTGTCTGATTCGTTAATATTATCTTGATGTGTTTCTCTTTTTTCTTTCTCCTTTGCCTTCTTCGTGTCTTTAAGACGTTATTCTAACGAATTATCTTCTCAATCATGTCTTACTGAACAACTCACTTTTTAAAAACGACGCTCTGGAGGATTCATGTCATGTTATGTCTCTGTCATTGGATGTAGGGCTTGCTTGTACTCAGGTCTGCGATCCTTGCATTCAACGACCTGTAAAGGTAGACCAGAACAGCACTCCTCATTGGAAGGAGTAGATTGACAGCCTGGTATTCCGCTGCTAGACATCATGAATAGTTTCAGGAAGATTACATCTTCCTCGCTGTAATCGGATAGTTCTCTTAACATAGTCTTGTCAGTACGGTTTCTGAAAATGGACCTGTCTCAACGAACGCGAGTTAGCTCTACCTCCGTCTTACAATTCCGGTTGAGGTTTCTAATAATATTTGTAAACTATTCATATCACTATCAGATGGCCGCACCGTCTAGCTCTATTCAATACATAACCAAATTACTCAAACTATCGATGTAAATATCATTAAAACTATATTTATTCCATTACTCTACTACCCAGCAAGTAATAGTAAACAGTAACCAATTTATATATGTATAGGTCAAACATCATTTTCTCCTAATTTAATAATAATATAAGAGTGATAGTATATTTTTAAATGCCTATTGATGTAATTCTAAACATAGTTTTAATTACATTAAAAGTCATCCAAAAATACGATTTTAAATTGATTATAATGTAAATATAGTGAAAAAGATAAAACTAATAGAAGAGGCCATTAATTAGTTATAATGTAGTAGCCGAAGAGGCGAAATATAGAAAGTAAGTAGGTAGGCCGTAAGGATGCTTCTCCTTGATTATTTTCAATATTTAACTTGACATTTCTTTACGAATCTTATTTAAATTTTTCTTACTTAAAGTATAATTTTTTTAAAAATTATTAATTATTATTTTCTTAAGCAATATTTCAGTAATTACATTAGTAAAGTAATGCGTTACTTCAGTATACGTATTAACAATCAATATACGTCAAGTCTAAACCGTAGTCCGAACATCAGACGAAATGAAACTAAAGATCTTTCCTTCATTTAAACCAACTTTAACTTAATGTAATATTTACCTTTTACTTAACCTAGTTTTTAAACTGTTCTTAATTCTTCTATCTTATTTTAAATGTTTCATATATTTTAAAATGTTCTTGTTTCTTGATTTGCGCATTTCGTTCGTACATTAACTTAGAGTTAGTTAGGATAATGAAAGTAATAACTCGAATGATTTTTCAATGTTTTTTTTAATAACATTTAAAAACTTTTTACATTAGTTATTTCAACGAACAGGCAATTAATCGGTTTTCATTTTTGATTACTTATTACACTTTACTTTTCTTATATAAGTTACCTGTCACAATGCAAAATTCCGGTGCGAGTATTTAGTTTGCGTTTAATTAATTTTTATTTATCTAGAATAAGGAGTACAATGACTCGAATGATTTTTAATCAATAATAATGTAGTATAAGTGTACATTATGACAATGATCCGATATAAATGCGATATTGTAGCCTTGTAAATACGTTAATATTACAATTTATATATTACTCCTTAACTGTAAGATTGTACATTACGTTACAGAACGAGGCATTAACCAAAATCGGAAATAAGATTAGACTATATTTAAGTACACGTCAGGCACAAATGCGACGTATAAGTAAGACGGACATATTCTAAATAAATTTAAGTACTCTCCAAAACTACACGTAAGGGCAGCCATAAAATATTGTATATGTATGTATATATTAAAAGAAACTGTGGAAATATTCCTTAATAGTAATCACTGTCATATTGAATAGCTTTTCGGTACACTGACTTGGATGTCGAACATCATAATGTTACATAAACGTAACTGTAGACAATCGTCACATTCAATTAGCACTATTTGAATACCAACATCATTAATAACTTCAAAGTCAGTGTAATCGACGCTTATAAAACCAGCAAGTCTTCCGTATTAGATATATTTATGTAAGTATATGACAGTTTATTTTAGGACACGTAACATCGGAAAATAAATTTAGATTTACCACTATACGTATATATATATTCATTATTTACAATGACGATGGTTACACTGACGGCATGAATTATATTGACACGTCTTAAGAAGCTGAGATCTTAATAATTGAAACTACGGTGACAATTACAGAAAACATTCGTGAAAGAACTAGACAAGATACAGTCTTGGAATAAAATTAAATAGAAACAACGATCACACCTCAATAACTTAAACTTGGTATATTCAGACCTAAATGATGCAGTAAACATCTTAAAGTAACACAAAGTGCTAAAGTCAAGCAATTAGACACAACCAAAATCAATAAAACTATTACTAACATCAATGCTGTTACCGATGACCATTACATACTTGGAAATCTGAACAACGGCTATTAAAGACCTGAAAATTCACCAGACATCCGACCCAGTGTACTTTCAAATCATGTCACCATAACACCAACGTGCTTCGCATACAGATATTACCCAGTCTTGTTCACCCAAAAAAGAAACTGTGATAATTAGAAAATGTTTAAACATGTTGCCATCAGGATAATAATCATTCTGTGACTTGGATATAATTCAACGGATAGAAAAGTTAATAAGGATTAAGATCACATATTACTGTACCACAAGGAATGATTTGAATACATCCATGCTATAGAATGATATAATAACAACCAGTTAACACTATAAATGTATAGAAACTACTGCCGCCGTGTAGTGCCGGCATTAGAATACGAAGTGGCACTACTCCACCTCTTCCCGCGGAGGTCGTAAGAGGCGACCGAGGGACCCGCAGCACGACCAGCCAGTGCTTTAATCCTCAAACGCAAAAACCCAACATCAAGCAATACACCGCGGGATTTATTGCACCAACCCCAAAATCACAGGGAAAGTACAAAAAGTGGAGGATTTTAGTATAGAATACATACCTATATTACATATAAGAACTCGATCATGGGTTTTTGACAACACTGGTGTTAAAATAATAATGCCGTTAGTGTAACCAATAGACTTGATTTATTCGCGAGTGACTTGAGCTAAGAGACGGGTATTTACACTAATCACCGTTTCAGCTACGACAAGCTACCACCCGGTTTCCACCCCAAGGGATGGTGCTCGCGCGAATAAAACTTGCTCCTTGTACACAATTATACCGATGCCCCTCTTTAAAGTTACTTCATCTTTCTCAAACTGAGATCGTACATCAAATACATCGTCATTCAAATATCACAATACATGTATATATATATATAAAGTATTTATGTATAATATCTCCTATTCAATCGATCCAAACAACGGCTACTTCGACAATCGAGACATTAAAAAGAAAAATTATTTGATTGTTACAATTGCAAATTGAACTACAGTGACCATAATAACGGACAACTTTTGAATAAATACCAAGTGCTCTCCTAATTAAGTTAAATAGTCTTAAAGTCCAAAGTCATAACTAGTCATTTTAGAAGATAACTTAGCATGTAATGTATAATAAGGACGAACGCGACGTGTAACTCTAGTCAAAAGCAGTAGTTTGTATATAAATAACTTTAAGTAAAAATACAATACATATATTTTTATAAAAAAAAAGTAAAAGACCAAAAAAACTAGTTTAAGACTCAGTTAAGACAGATCCATAAAACAATTACCCAAAGACGGATGTGACATAATGGCTACTCAACATACAACAGACAAAAACTATTTACTAGTAATAACGGAGTAAAATAAAATAAAAATCTAAGTCGTCAAAAGATTACTAACGTTATAACACAAGTACATCTGTAGGAAGCCATAATACGACATGCAACATAAATAATGAACTATTAAGAAATATTGATGGAATAAGAAGACCAAAAAATTCCGGACGCAATATTAACCTAGAAAATAACTGACTTTCGTGATGAGGGATAATCGCTGAATCCGTTTCTACCAAATATAATGTACGAGTAGACAGTTTCTTTCCTTTTCAAAGCATAATTGGAACAAAAAAACGATTTTGACGTTAATAAAAAACAACAACAACAGTGAAACATAATAGCTCAGATGCTAAAGACAAGATCAATATAAACTGAAAAATCTGACATGAGCTATCTTAAGAACCATTTTCCGTTGACTACAGAATCCGATCTATCCAAGTGTAAATTGTCAAGACCAATAAGCAGAGTCACGGGATCATAACAACCTAAAAAATCCCAGAACAGTCCTCAAAAATCGTAACTCAGGCACTGCTGCTACAAAACGTTTTTCTAGACACCAAAAGAAATTAAAGAAACTGGATTCAATAATGACAGCGAAATAGAAAGCACAAGAATTGAACAGCAGTAAAACTTTATGACGAAGCTAAATTCCTGTAATACTGTACAACCATTTTTAGGTTAAGATACGTTTACAGAGTTGTGGTCCGACAATTAGATTAAAGCAGTCGGGTCGCATATGCATGCGACTCAGACTGATAACGAGAATGGTCGGAGAAGAGAGAGACTCCCTTACTTTACTCAATCTAGCCTTGTGGCTTTAGTACGTAATTGAGTTGAGTTAAAAACAGCGGCGAAAGATCTACATAGTTGATTGGAAGATACAGGCTAGGTTTAAGGACCAAAATTCACTTTGCCTGCAGACCATCAAAGACCTCTTAATTAATCTCCACACAGGTATCCGTTAAAACAACTTAATTCGCGTGTATATTAAGAGGGTCAACAGTAAAAAATAATGTGTCTGATTATCACTCTGATTAAACATCTCAACATCGACTAGTCTGCCGGCAAATTTACCATCGTCACCTTTTAAGGTTGACTCTCTGCTATCCGACCATTCTCGTTCGCAATTTTAAGTTTCCTAGGATCACGTCTGTCTTATTTCAAATAAAAAGACAATTACAAACAATGACAACTATTCTACAAACTCGAAGGTTTTTTTGGAAATTAATTCTTTTAAAACTGTCTACGTATGAAAACCACGAATCGGAATACTAGCTAAAATGAAGTAAACAAAACAAGTACTCAAATTATTCTATCCACTCGTCATCGTTTTAAATAAATAAAAATACTAGTAATATGCACATTTAGATATTGGTAATAATTGCTGAATTCAGTAATTTTTGAGTATTGAATCATCCGTCTTTATCTTTGCGAGAGAAAACATCTTAAAACCGATATCACATGCTAGTCTCAAAAGCCTGACCACGTATTAATGGTCGTCACGTTGGTCACTCTCATGAGACTTTAGCGTAGTTTTTGGTATTTGTGAGGAATTGTTATTTTGGGTATTGGCTACAAAATTACTGACTGCAGCAAAAATTATCTCAAACTACTAAACCATAATCCATCTAAATAAGGCCTTATTTGTTGAAAAGAGCATTAGATATAAAATTACTATTAAAACAACAGCAGCCTTAACTGTTTAAAACTCACCAAATCCATACATAGATACCAATAGTACAAACCACTGCTGTATCTATATATATAGTCTGTCATATTAAAACCTTAATTGACTTGTACTGGTGGGAGGTCTCAGTTACCCGAGACCGTCTAGGTAAGTACCACCGCAGCGCCTGTTTCTGCCGACAAACAGTAATGTCCGGACATTACTGTTCCGGCTTTAAAGGCGTTGAAGCTAGTGAAGTTACTTGGGTAACAAGACTTAACATCTAATGTCTCTAAATAGGGCGAGTATAATGTGGTGCTGTTTGTAACATCCTAACTTGCGTCACATTGTAATGGGCGGTGTCATTCGGCATCAGTTAACGTCTTGCTCATCTCTCCTCTTTGTTAAAGTCACCGTAACCTGGATAAGCTGCTAAAAATCAAAGATCTCCTTTCATTGGTCCATTGTTTGGTAAGTATTTATTCGTATCAATGGTCCAATACGTTGAGCATCTTAAAGTTTATTGCTAAAGTCGGTTAAACATTAATGTGACAGTCCCACCATCTTCACCGTTGAGGGTGATAGCTGTTGAGTGTTTGATGAAATATGTCGATGTTAGGCAATCGGTGAATCAATAATTGGTTGTGCGTAGGTCACCCTCATGAGACTTAGGTGTAGCGTGATATTTGTGAGGATTTGTTATTTTGGGTATTAGAAGCATAACCACCGACAAGAACAAACGGATAATAATAAAGTTTATGGATTATAAAACAAATTGAACATTCGATTAAAAATTATCATAATAGCAGTCGTGTTTGTTGTTGTTTCGTATTTGTTACATATTAATTATTTTAATTTGCTCGTAAATGTGTATATAATCATTTACACTAACAGCAGTTTTGAATTGATTTTTTAAATCAATAATAGTTAAATATCGAATCAAACATCTTCGCCGTTGAGGGTGATGACGGTGGACAACATCTCGAATCCGCTTGATGGGAGATGCTGGTGTCGAAAGATCTAACCACGTATTCCTTCCCCGTCACCTTCATGAGACTTGAGCACGAATGTGGTGAACTGTGAGACATTATTTTATACGTTATTGGAAATAAAATTAACGAACAATGCAAATCAGATTAACTTAAACAGTATCAAAAATATCTCAAAGTTTTAATCCTACAAAAATGTATTGCCACGTATATTAAAAAAAGCGAGAAAAAGGTCATATAAAAAAAAGGTAACCAAAAATTCTGAAACTGTGTAACCACCATATTGTTGCTTTGTAGCATTTGTGAGTTAATCACAAGTGTGACAAAGAAATTTAACACATTTAATCATTGTAGACTAAATAAAGCTCGTCGTTTAATTCGGTAATATTTAACTGTTGGCTACAACTTCGCCGTTGAGAGTGATGACTTTGGACAGCATTTGGCATCCTTTTGATGCGAGATGCTGGTATAAAAACCTTGCCACTTATCATGGCAGGCGTTTGCGAAAGCCTCCCTCTTGAGTCTTAGGCGCGACTTGGTAACTATCTCGTGTGAGGACTTGTTATAAAGGATGTTAGATACAACATCAAACCAACTACTTAAATAAAACCAAATCAGTTAATTTGGATCTATTTACAACAACTACTACACATAAAAATTTAACACATTTAATCAATTGCAGATCAAATTTCTGTTTATCACTCAATTCTGTAATACCTAGTTTGTCGGCTACAACAACTCCGCCGTAGAGGGTGTTGACATTAGACTGCATTTTGCATGCTTTTGATACGTGA